>PQXP01000162.1:0-53294 GCA_002973495.1 Apiotrichum akiyoshidainum
TGTGACTCATGCAGGGATGACTTTCGGCGCTGTTGTTGCGGCGACTGTGCGGTTACGACTGCGAACTGCCTGCGACTGCGGCCCAGGAGTCCACGGCCAGGAGCTACAGGATACCGAAGTTAACGACTTATTTCATCCGTCTACCCCCACTCTCATTGCCTTGGCCCTCCCCTCTGGTCTCATTCTTTCTACTTTGCTTTGGTTCTTTATCTGATATCCAAACACTCTTTGTCCACATCCCATCTACGGCACACTTGCAGCGGGCCGGACACACATACCAAACCACACCACACCACGGGCGGAAGAAAAACAGGAAAATACAATCCACACCCCGATAACCACCCCGACAACGCCTCCGGCCCGCCCACCCACGCAAGCGCTCGCAGGCAGGCATCGCGGCATTGCATCCCATCCCAAGACATCGCATCACACCGCAGCATTCGGCGCGCCCCGCTCTCTCACACGCGTCGATAACGGATCACCATCACCACCACACACATGTCGTCGGGGTCGGGGTCGGTGCCGGCGTCCGGCGCGAGCTCCCCGTTAGCTACCTTCGTGGGGATCGTCGGTGCTGGCCCAAGTACGTCCACAGACGAGCAGCTCACAGCATCGGGATGTGTGCGGCGTAAGCGTGTGCGCACTGTCACAGGATGCCTCGTGTGTCGTCGACGGCGTGTAAAATGCGACGAGGCGAGGGTGAGTTCCCACATCAGTCCACACTCGTGACTAACATCCAGCCGAGATGCAAGAACTGCAGTAAACATCCAGACCGTCTGTGCGAGTACCAGTACGCGGCCCAGCCTGACCCAGCGGTGTACCCACCGCTCCCGACGGGGATGGCCTCGACGCCAGCGCGCTCCACCCCTGCTGTTATCGCCCCACCGCTGCCAAACTACAAGCCGGCACCGATACCGCCAGCACCAGTCGCCCACCCCATTCCGCTAGAAGAGTCCCAGTACTTTCAGCTCGCGCAGCAGGTGCAGCAGCTCCAGCAGGAGCAGCAAATCGAGCATCAGCAACACCAGGCGGAGCAGGAGGCTCGCACGCGTGCACGCGCGGAAGCGCGAGTACAGGCTGAAGCGAGGGCACAGGCGCAGGCGCAAGCGTTAGCAGCGCCTCCACCGCCGTCGTTCGCCCCGCCGTGCGACCCATCAGTCTATCCCCCGCCCGCCGGCTCCGGAGGGCCAGCGTATGCCGATCTGTTCTCCCGCACGCAGGCCGCCGCGCTCGCTGCCGAGTCCCGAGGGTTGGATATTTTGGAGTGAGTCGGAGCAGGACGTCCCACGCTGACTGTAGCCCGACCGGTGGATCCAACTCGCTCGCAAACACATTGATATCAAACGTGAGTGCCCATCCTAGTTGCGGTGTCTGATGCCAGCTGCCGCTCGTCACAACATCGCCACTGCGCGGGCTCCTGCAAGGCCACGAGGACATTGTCCGACAGTCGTTTATGGACATGGCCAACGGTGACTCGGAGTCACGCCTTCTCTGCACTGCCACGGCGTACCTGTCGGGCGGCATCGGTATGCCCGGCATCGAGGCGCGCGACACGTACGCGCAGGACGTCATGGGGCAGTACCTGCACCTCGTGCGCACAAAGTCGCGCGCGTTCGGGACACCAATAACAAAGAACCAGCCTGTAACCGGCAAGCTGGCTGCGGCGGGCTTCACCCTGTTTCTCTCGCAGATCCTCCACCCGTCCCCGGGCAAGTGGAAGGAACAGCTTGCCGTTGGCGTCGAGTGGGCCGAGGCACGCGGCGGTCCGGGGTGGGTCATGGGCGTCTCCCCGCCGCGACCCGGCTTTGCCGGCGGTGAGCCGGTCAACGTCCAGCCGCTCGCCATGACCGTGTACTCTGACATGACGGCGCTGCTCGCGGTGATTGGTAAGTGCGAGGATACATATATCTCTGCTGACACACGCAGCGAGTCTGTCGGACGGCACGATTCCGACGTACATCACTTCCGACTCGGCATGGCTGATCGCCTCGCGTGCGCTGCAGCTGCATCTGAGCCCTGGGCTGCCAGATCTGTTCGAGGCGGTCATTTCCGCCCCACGAATAGTCATTCCTGTCTTTGCGCGAGCAGTGGGCCTCGTATCGAGGCGAATAACCGCAATGTCCGCTACGGCGCCTGCGCCAGATATGGTGCTGGAGATGCTCGAGTTTGACGCGGCCGCTCTCCGTGCCGAGCTCGAGACGGCGTGGCCGGCGCGTCTCGCGGCCCGCCCCGACCCGCGGAGAATGCAGTACGGTGCGCGCATCTGGATTGCCGCCGCGCTCGTCATGACGATCCACGCCGCGCAGTGCATGGAGCCCGAGCACCCCGACGTGATGCGCCGTGTCGACGTCTTCTTTGACCTCTGCTCCGATACCGTTGCCGACCTCGGCGACCTCAACGGATGGATCTGGCCGATTGTCGTCGTCGGATGCGCGGCGACCGGCGAGGCTAGAGAGCGGTACAAGGACCTCGTGCGCCTCGCCAAAAACACGGTCGTCGACAGGGATAACACCACTGTCGCAGCACGCGTGAGTAAAGTTGGTGCGAGAGCGGAGGAATGCCGCCGTGAGCGCGTGCGCGATCGCTGCGGGCTGCCTCGAGCCGTCTATTCAGTCATGGGGCGATCAAGACACAGCAGTAGTGGCGTTCCTGCTGTGCAGCCGCTACTTCCGCGGATCGGGCCCGTGCGGCCTCGCGGCGGCGGCCCGCGGAAGACAACCACCAGCTCCCCAGTAACGAAGCAAGCTGACCGTCGCAGCTCCTGCAGAAGGTGTACGACGCACACGACCGCGGGGAGAAGAACTACCACGTCCACCAGGCAGTCCGCGACAACCCCGATCTGGACGTGTTGATGCTGTAGGGAGGAGTGGAAACCGGCACGAGGCAGTGAGGGCGGTGCGGCGGACTGCTTATGTACGAGCGGTCCCGCGCGGGCCGGGACAGCCAGCGAGGCAAAGTACAGCGGGAAAGGACGTCCTTGGCATCCAAAGGACCCCTTCCATGTCCCGGCCGCGGGAGCCTCGAGGCGCGTTGGGCGACCATCGAGGGCACGGGAGCAGCGACAGACGAGGAGCGGAGCGGGGGGAGAGAGAGACGGAGGGGTCGCGAGACGACCTAGACCACGACAGGATGCAGACGAACCATGCAACGCACGCCTGCGCCGAGCAGAATGCTGCGGCACCCGGTACATACCTACGCGCCACATCACCGAGATACGATCTACGCCACAGCGAGCACGCCTCGATGCCCGGTTCACACCGTTGAGGCTTGCTTCTGACCGAGAACAACAGCTAACCAGACTAACAGCTGACAGCTGACCAAGTGACAGACCCCAACCTCTCTCCGGCACCGGGGCGAGCAATACCGAGCAATTCCCGCAGTCTCGTCGGTTGGTCGTGACCATGACCAGTGGGGGCAGGTGTGGCAGACAGCAGACTTCAGACTCCCAGTCCCGCTCTCCAAGTCCACTGACGCTCTAAGCCTCGGAACGGTATAAAACCCAGCACCTGCACCGTTCTCGATCCCCAGGCCAACGGAACCTGGCTCACGGCCACATTCATCGGGATCAACCCGACGAATGGCCGGGCTCTTCCTGCAACACAGTCTAAACGACGTTGCTGCCGCCATCAAGACCTCCTACAAGCGCTACTGCGACCTGCACTGCGGCCCGCCTCCGGGCTGTCTCGACGCCTACGACACACCACACCCAACCACCACACCCACCCACGTGGAGCGCAACCCTGGCTTCAAGACCGTCGTCGGCCACGCCATCCGTCAATGCAGGCTTGGACATTCAGGCGTCATTGTCCTCCTGGGCGTGAGGTGAGCGCACAGCCCGAGTTGGATCCACTCACTGACACACAGCGGAGGCGGCAAGTCATTCACGCTCGAGTACATTGCCCCCCACATCATGCCAGCCGGCCCGACTCGCTCCAAGTACTTGTGCAGCGTGCTCGCCTACTTCTCCATACCTTTATCCACCGCCGCCGTATCCTATAGCTGTGCAGAATGCAATGGCCTTCCGTCGCGGCCAACCTCCTCGCTCGCGCGACTGGGCGCCAACAAGCGCGCGTTAACAAACGTTGCGGCCATTTCAATTGCCCTGTCCTCGCCTACCTATCCTGCCTCCTGTCTCTCCAGCTCTGCCTGCACCGCCCATTGTTACAGTAGTAGATATGCATGTTTATGTTTTATGTCTAGGTATGGCACTCCGCGAGTATTTCATCGGGGTATGTGTACCAGTCTCGTTAGTACGTCAACCTCGGCAGCGGAGAGCGCGTCGTTAGTTGACAGCAAAGGGCACAAGAGCCCTGGCCTGCAGGAGCGCGGGGTGCGAGGCAGCACCGACACTGTCTTGTGTCGGTGTGGTGCCTCGCTTCCCGCAGCCTGCGAAGCCGCGCATTTTTATCGCGCAGCACGAGATACTGATACCAGCAGCAGCCTGTTGGCTGTTCTTGACGGTCTTGAGGGAAGCTTCGCTTAGGTTTTGATGTGAGTTTTGAGGACGGCTTGCTTACTTGCGTGCCGCGTCTTGCGGTCGAGCCGCGCGTGCGGGGTCCGGCCGGGGTATATCGTGATGGTCGTCATGGGACATTATAGTTGTGACTGCGATGCGGTGGGTGGTGAGGGTGTTTCTATGGCCGGGGAGGCCGTGAGTTGTCAGGAGGGGCTTGATTCTTGCTTGCTTGTTTGGGTTCAGTTTAGACGAGGACGCGGACGACCTTGGGCTGTGTCGGGCGCTCGACACCGATGGCAAACTGCTTGGAAGGGTGGAAGGTCTGGTGCTGTCAGCTAGAGCTCTGGGAACCTGGGTAGCTGTAGACTTACAGAGCTGCGGTGCAGGCGGTGGCGCTCAGTGCGGACCGAGGTGCGGGCGGCCTTGCGGGCAATGGGGGCGGTGAGGTACTTGGCCATGGTGGTCGGTGTGTGGTGGTGTGGTGGGGTGGGTGAGGTAGAGCGTGAGGCCGGAGCGGGAGCTGAGAGGGGCTGGAGAAGAGAAGAGTGTTGTTGTGAGATGCTGGGAAAGCTTACGTGCGGCGCGTCTCTTATACGCGTCAGCGCGTTGCGCCCACAGTCGGCGCGCGACTCGACATTTCCAGATTCCGCCGCGCTCGGATCATGAAAATGACGCGACCACGCGTGTGGCGACGCCACCCAGGGTCCAGCCGCCCACCCGCGAGGCTCGAACCTTCGAATGGGTGCGAGCGGGGTTTTCTCCAGAGAATTCCACGGCATGCGATCACGATCACGCGATCGAGATCACGTCGGACACGGGGATCAAGCCCCCGCAATATGCACGCTTGCGCGTTGGCGGCGGATGGAGGTGGAGGTGGAGTGATCCGCTGGTGGGCGGTGGACCGATGGGACCGGGGGAGGACGCGTCTGGAATGTTCATGTTGGGTGAAGTTTTTTTTTCGGCGGACCGCATGCTATCTCATCATTGGAGAACTTGTCATCGGAATGAACAGCTCACCCCGCGCGGCTTGCATCACAAAGCAGGCCAAGAGTGGAGGCAAGAGAGCTCCACATGTCAGCTTGCGTTGGATGCGTTCTGGACAGAACGTCCACGCGGAAGGCTGCGATCTGCACCCGAGTCCCTCCCCCACGGAGCCCACCCCGTCATCAGCAAGGCAATGCGACCTCTTGACCTCCGCTTCATACTCTACTCTTGGACACGATGGAGCCTCAGGGAACAAAGACAACTCCGGGCGTGTAGCTCAGTTGGTAGAGCGTGTCATTAGCACTGTACAAACACCTCATTGACAAGGTCTTTGGTTCGATTCCTAACTCGTCCACAGCGGTATCCCTCTCCCGATGGATGCTTCTCTTTTTCTGTGCCACCAGGGGGGATTCATGCATGCAAGATGAATGAAGGTGTTGTATTGGGGTCCAAGATGTACCGAGGGATGAAGAGTGTGGTATGAATGAAGGCGATGCGTTTTGTGGAGCAGGAGTGTGGCAGATCATGACAACAAGCCATCCAGCACAAGTAGCGGCTAGTGGTTCCCTCCGTTGAGACAGGTGGAGAACGCGAATCGTCCGTGATAAGAATTCTGGTTGTTCAAGACAGTTCTCTCTGGGGTATGGCATTGGGGAGAGCGAGTACTCATGGGCAAAGGGAGCAGTGTTGGCTGGAATCCTTGCGACGACGAAGACTTGTCACATATCTTCTTATTGAATCAACACATCGCCATCAACCCCGGTCCACTGAATACCGTAGGTAATCCCTATGACATGGCCCTCTCAGTCTTTCTTTATGGGGTTAGAGGCCCCAAACCGACGCAAACGACAAAAGGTCGGCGGATTCCACTTACGAAGCCACTCAACATTTAGAAATATTCCGGAAATATTCTGGAAATATTGCCGACTCTTGGGTCCGAGAGTCCTCCCCAACATGCAATCATTCTGCAGGAGGATCGAGCCTGTTGGTCTGCGGTGTGCACCTCGGGGGCCAGGTTCGGCACCCACTGTGTGCTGCGGAACCCGCTGCCCCCTTCCAGACCCGAGCGAGGTATTAGGCTCGTTTTGACATTACTTTAGCCATAAATACAAGGGAATTAAATTGCTGCCACACCACACCACATGGCGGGAATCCAATCTTGTCTTATCTCGAGATGTGCAGGTCGGTAATCTTGAATTGCCACATTCTGCTCCTCGCTCAATGGGTACAACTGCGCCGCAACGTCGTGTCCATTCAGTATTCCTGCCTGTTCCATCTGGTCCCAGAGCGCCCAGAGGCCCAGAAGCGGGAAGAGCTGCGCCACACGCCTGGCCAAATCTGGAACAGCCCACGTACGACATGGGCGATTCAATCACGTGCGGAAAATGTTGGTTGTGGAAGTGGAACGCACACCCGACGTCGTGCGCTGTCTGCGCAACCACCGGCCCCCAGTGCCCAAAGCCCCCCCCCCCTCCTGCTCCCGTTCTCTTTCTCAACCCCCCCTCCCCCATCAACAACCCACTACCGACGCTGACGCTTCACCGACACCGACCCGCACGATGCCGCCGCGCACCGCCGTCTCCGCCACCCAGCTCGCGCTCGCCGCGAGCCTCACCCTCCTGGGCGTGCCGCTCACGTACGCCCTGTACCGCGCGCAGCACGACCCCGCGCTCCTGGCAGTGCTCATGCGCTGCTCGGCGCTGCTCGGCGCCGTCGGCCTGCTCGCGTGGTGCCTCGCGTGCATCGCTGAGGGCGTCCTGCTCGACGCGTCCCCGGAGGGAGCGCTCGCGGCGCACACACACACGAACGCGCGTGGCGAGACGGTCCTCCCGCTCCCGGCCCAGCTCGCCGGTGTCCTTGCCGCGCGCGCCCAGTACGCAGCCCTCGTCGAGGCGCAGGCTGCCGGTGGCGGCCTGCCTGTCCCCATCCCGCCGGGCCTGTTTGCGGTCGTGCTCGAGCTCATCGACGAGTGCCTCAGGACCAGCAACTACGGGTACGGCGACAGGTCCAGAGTCGTCGCGTTCAACGAGGCCGTCTTCCTCGCTACCTACCAAGCAGACGATGGCCCCAGCAAGTGCTAGCCGCCTCGCGCCGTGTGTTTCTCTATCGTATAATCTCACCAAGCAGTGCTCTCAGTCATTACGCTCTCTGCATACTGTACGCTACAAACAATAATGTATGTGTGTTTTCTGGCCTAATTAAACTACAGACGCTTCAGTCCACGCTTTGCGCCCGCCTTTGCCGGGGCCTTGGCCGGCGCCTTTGCCGGCGCCTTTGTCGGTGCTGGTGCTCCCGTCGAGGTCTTGAGGGACGCACCCTCCAGGGCAGACGGGGGAGCGGGGGACGTCTCCTGGCGCGCATTCATGAGCGGTCCACGGGCCGGGGGCGGCGAGGTCGACAGCGGGGACGGCGAGGGCGTCGCGCGGCTGGATCCCGGGGCCGCGTCGGCGGGCGGGACGGGGAGGACGATCTCGGGCGCGGAAGACGCGCCGCGGAAGCAGGCGGGCGGGATCTGCTGTCAGCTGAACACATTCGACACCAAAGCTGGCAGAGGGGGGAAATGTCGGAGACATACCTTGGGAGTGGCGTGGATGCCGGTCATGAGCTTGGCGTACTTGCAGTAGCCCTCATAGTCGGCCAGGAGCTGCTTGCCGGCCTCCTCGTCGAGCGCACTCTCGGGGTTGGGGTAGATGAGCAGGCACTTGATGGTCTGGCGTCAGCGAGGGCAGCTAGCAGTGGCATAGCAGGTAGCTCCGACGTGGCAGCTGCAGGGAACGTCCTTGGCTGCCACACGCACACTCACCATGAGAACATGCCCAACACCGTACTCCTTCTTCCAGCCCTTCTTGAGCGTGTCCACGCAGATCTCGCCCGACTTTGAGATGTTCGGGTGGAAGATGCGCGTGAGCATCTTGCCTGCAAAGTGAGCGGTAGTTCATGAGGACCCCGTCGCATCTGCTGAGCACCGCTAAGGGTATCGGACGCGGCAAGACGTGGTACCCAGACTCGGTCAGACTCACACTTGGGCGGCTGGTTGGGGTACTCTGCGCCAAACTCAAACGTCACGCGAAAGTATCCTCCCTCGTACGGCGTCTTGGCTGGGGCTGTCAGCTCGATGCTTCGATGGAGTCTTGGGTCCAGTACCCATGCACCGCGCACGCGCCACGCCATTGCATGCAGGATGGGATGCTCTGGAGCGAGACATGACGGTAGCGCGCGGTGGAGGTGGAGGGGGGCCAGTGGCCAGTTGGGTGTGGTTAAGGGTTTCACAGCCAGGGTCCGCCGGCCGCAGGGCTGAATGCTGGTAAACAAACAACAAACATGCGGGCGAGCGGGTGACCTCGAGCGTCGCCTGCATGCGTGTGGTGCTTGTTGGTGCGGTGCATGTCGACGAGCACGCGTGCAGCGCGGCCTGCCGGCCACCCACTCGTGTCTAGCGCCGAGCACAGACCTGCTCGTGCGCCCGATACACAAACACATCTCGCAGCCGTGCGGTCATCACGAGTATCGCGACCTTGGATGCTGCGTCCCGTGCTCGCACTCACCGGGGCCCTGTACCCATCCCTCGAGCGCGGAGATGTCGTCCTCGTCGACGACGATGCGGACGCCCTCGGGCGGGTCGTTGGTGAGCGAGACAATCTCGCGGCTCAGCTGGCGGAGTCCTTGGGGCGTGAGGGACTGTTGTCAGCGGTGTGATTGCGGGGTGTGCGCACCATTGTGGACGAGTGTTGAGTGTGAGAGTGAGTGAGTGAAAGAGAGAGAGAGTAGATGTGGATGTGTAGCGAGTGCTGCAGGCGAGGTGAGTAGAGAGGTAGAGTCAAAAGTGGTTGTTGCAGAGGAGGCTGGTCATCCACCCCACCCCGCTGGGCAGACCGATGCACCACCCACTCCCCGATCCCAAAGATCGCTCGAAATGAACGACGACGTCAACAACAACGCGGAAGTATTTTTTCGTTTTGATTCCGCTCCACCCAGCAGCAGCCATGGGTTGGTTGGGTTGGTGGCAGCCACATCTCTATAGCATCTAGAATACATGACAACTGCTGCACTCTCCTCGCAGCGTGCGCAAGCTCTGCAGAGCTACGCCTCGTCGCCCTCCCACAGCAGCACGCCGAATCCCGCACAGATCAGTCCCGCGCCGCCAATCTTGACGAGCGACGGCACCGAGCCCATCCAGAGCGCGTCCGCAATGCCGACGAGCGCGATCGTGAGCAGGTTGGCGACGGACGCGACGGTCGGCCCCCAGATACCGATGAGCGTCATGAGGCCGGCGTTCTGCTGTCAGTTTCAACTACGGTTAGCGCAACTCACATAAGTGGCGCCCATGCTCGCGACCACCGCGAGCGTGCTCCAGATAACGCGGCCGCGGGGCCACACAAACGTCTCGATGCCCGTCCAGTCGATGAGCGGGAAGGGGACCCAGAGGAGCACAAGGGTGCCAAAGCCGAGCGCCGAGGTGAGAAAGTTGCTGTGGAACGCCGCGGGAAGCTGCGGCGCCGGGTGGCTGCCGGACGGTGTGCGGGAAAAGGCCGGGCGGGAGGCCAGCGTCGGCGTAGACGGCCCAGCGGGGGAGCCCGTGGCCGAGTCGCTGGCGGCCGAACCATTGCGTGTGTGCTTGGACAGCAGCGGGGTGCGGGATCCCGCGCGGCCCATGGCGATGCGGTTGTCGTCGTCGTCGTCGTCGTCGTCGTCCGGCTCGGTGGCGCTCTCCTCGTGGGTGTGTGCCGGCGGCGGGCTCGCGCGGCCAGCGCCCGGGGTATTCGGCTGCGAGGTCGTCCGCTTGTGTGCGCCGCCCTCGCTCTCGGGCAGCACCATCTTGTATACCACCTCGTAGAGGCCGAGGCCGGCCGCGCCGACGACCATGATGATATCGCCCATGACACGCTTCTGCGCGCTTTCCGACGTGCTTCCTCCGCCGCCCTCCTTGCCCGCGTCATCGAGCGTAATGACAATGACGCCCGCGAACGCGACCGCGATCGCCGCGACGGTGATCTTTGTCAGGCGGGTGCCGAGCAGCAGCAGCGAGAAAAAGTACGTGTGGAATGCGCTCGTCGCGTAGATGGCGGTAATGTCCATGGCGGGGGAAAGAGCCATGGCTACATACCAGCAAATGGCGGGAAACGAGATGAGCAGTGTGAGGGGCACAATCTTGTTGGCCAGCGGCCGCGCGAGCTGGCGCCACCGCGGCGGCGTGCCGAGCTGCTCGGCCAGCACGGCGCGCAGGGCACGCAGCAGCTGCCGCGCGCGAGCGGGCGCACCCCGCGGCCCCCGGGCCAGCGAAAGCACCGCCAGGTGGATCGGAAAGACAAACGAAAACGCGACGTGCGTGACGAAAAAGGAAAAGTAGGGCTTGTTAAAGTCGAGCTGCTGCGCGAGGTGGTTGGCGACTTCGGTCTGAATAGCCGAAGCAAAGACAATGCCGACGAGGATCACAAACGGGCCCACGAACGTCCGGGTACGTATGGGCGGGTCGGGGTTGTGTATCGTTGGTAGTCGTGTCCCGGACGAGGAGCGCATCGTGGAAGAGGGGGGAGTGGGGTCTGCGCCGTGCGGGTGTGGTCGTGTGGTCGTGTATGTTGTGAGCGGGTCGAGGTGGTGCCGAGGGACGGAGTGATGGAGGACGGCGAGGTGAGAATGGTAGAAAGAGTGGTGGATTCCAGAGAGGAGGAGCAACGACGAGAACCAACAACGCCGCTTCGGATGGACGGGCCACAACAAGAGATGCCAGATGCCAGCCCGGCAGTGCCGGCAGTGCATCACCGGCCGCACGAGCGGAGCACCGCCAACGACTGTCCCTCCCTCTGCCCTGCCCTGGGGTGGAGGAGAGGGTGAGCGGGGAGCGGGAGCATTTTCCGCCAGGCCGTGGCTGGCTGCAGCTGGCTGGCTGGCTGGCTGGCTGGTCGTCTCCTTCCGTTTCAGGCTGGGGCAGACTCACCACCAAACCATGCCATGACACAGCCGGGGAACCCACAGCCAGCAGCCAGTGCCATAGTGGCGGTGTGGCAGCCGCAATCTGCGTCCGGTTGCTGGCCGAGGAATGCAGGCATGAATACATGCAGCAGCAGCAGCAGCGGGCTGCAGGCCGTTAGGACAATGTGTACGGCAGAGAGCGTATCCTGTGCATCCAGCAGAGCAATGGAGCCAACCATTCGGATTGAATTGCCATCTGCTGCACCGACAGCATGCTGACGCTCAGTTAAAACAGTGCGGGAAAATGGTAATAAAATACCAGAAAGCCCCCTCTGCCGCGTGCTCGCGGGACACGACGTGTGTGGGGGGGACGTCTGCGATACTGCTGCACTACAGCCCGGAGCGGCAGAGACCATGCATGGGAGAATGAACGGCAGCGGTGGCGGATACTCTAGCTCTCTGCAACAACCACAGCCACGACATGACCTGTACACACTATTGCAACCACTCATACTGCCGCAAGCTTCAAACACCAAACGTACCCAGTCGGCTGACGACTCCAAATGTGAGCGCGTGGGCGTGCACATGTGAGCGCGGTAAATGCATACATGCACGCTCATACGGCATATCACCCCATGTATCAGCGACGAGTTGCGACCCGCGGCCCGCGACGGGGCAATACAGACTGAAACGGAAAAGAGAAAGGGAAGCGGCGGCAGTCGCCGGGCAGGCAAGTATCCTCTACGAGCAGGTCTCGGGACTGACCTGGCTCAAGGACATGAACTCCACGCGGCCAGCCGCAGTTTCCTGGACGCCTGTGCATTCGCTTCTCGCTTCTCTGCACATACCATCAATGGCCATCAACTCCGCATGCCAACGCTCACACTCGTTCCCCGCTCGCTCATACGCCTCTAACGCACACACGCACGCACGTACACCAGCCAATTCAGATGATGCATTCCGGAATAGACACATGCAGATAGACAGGGGTGGGGTCGCGGTCTCGGGTTGGGTGGGGCTTGCTTTCGGGTTTGGTGGGTTTGGTTTGGCTGTGGGTCTGGGTGGAGGGGGCGTTACGGACGTCGGGCGTGGGCTTGGCCCTGGGATGGGACAGAAGGGGGGAGGGGGGAGGTGCTTTGCTTGCTTTGTAACTTCTACTGTAACTGTACTAGTGCTAACCTGTTCTGGATCTTGATCCGGCTGACGAGTGAGACCTAGGACTGTGGCCCAAGGGCCGAGGTAGACTATGACGGCAGACTGGATGAGGCGAGTGGGTCGATGGGCGAGTGAGTGACGTGGGGACTGGTATTCCGCAAATGCACAAGCGGGTATTCCGGGGCGCGCCTGGTGGTGTAGATGGGTGGTGGTGGTCGTGTCTCGGCTTCGGCCCGGAAGCGAGAATGGCTTTCATTGGGTCCGTTCGGGATGAGGCGTGGACCTCTGCCGACACTGACGACAGTGTGCGTCTGTGCCGCTCGTTGGACTGTGGGCGTGTGGTATTATAATGTCGGTACGGTGCGGAGCATGCAAGGTGGCACGAGGATCGGTGCTCACGACTGCGTCTGCGCGAGGCTCGGCACGAGGGCGAGCACCCACTTGCCCATGTTGACGTTCTTGGACTCGGCGCGGACGATGAACGGGTCCTTGAGGAGCTCGCGGGGGTATGGGCGCTCGACGCCGTCGCGGATGAGACTGAGAGTGAGCAAGAGCATAATCTACAGACACTTACCACCTCTCGATGAACCGCCGGATGTCGTCAGACCACACGCGGCCAAAGGACGGGTCGTCCTTCATCGCAGGGACCGGGGCGGTGACAATGTACGAGATGAGCTCGATCGGCGCGACAGTCTGGTTCTCGCCCTCGGGGGGGAACGGGAAGCGGAGGTGTGCGACCTCGTGCAGCGTCAGGCCGAGCGACCACACGTCCGCCTTGATGCTGTACGGCTTGGCCTGGATGCGCTCGGGGGCCATGTAATAGGATGTGCCAGTAAACGTCTGCGCAAACGAGCCAACAAGCTCGCCAGACACACCAAAGTCGCACAGCTTGACGCCTCCCTGACGGGTGATGAGAATGTTGGACGGCTTGATGTCGCGGTGGATAATGTGCAGACGGTGCAGGTAGTCGAGGCCGCGGAGCACGCTCGAGGCTATGCGACCGAGCACGGGCTCGGTGCACGACAGTCCCGTCTCCTTCATGCGCGAGAGAATCGAGTCGAGCGAGCCCGCCTCGCAAAACTCCATCAGAWTWSWAATCTGCTGGTCGTGCTCGGCGAGGAACGCGCCGTAGTGGTCCACAATGTACGGCGACGACGTCGACGACAGAAATTCGAGCTCGCGGAGGGTCTGTTTGTGCATCGCGGGGTTGGCCGTGCGGGCTATGACCTGGGAGTTAGAAAGAACGGTCGTTAAACTCACCTTGCGGGCCATCACCTGGCCGGTGCTCGACTTGACGAGGTCGACTGCGCCGCCGGTGCCTTCACCCAGACGGCGGACGAGGGTGAGAGGCTGGCTCGAGTCAAAGTGGATCGGAGAGTGCACCGACGACGGCCTACTCTCCTCGCCGTCCGAGGGGGTGATGCCCGAGAGGTTGACCGCGCGGAGATTTGTGAGGTCGTCGCCAGAGCCGGGGGGAGCGGGCGAGTGGCCAGACGTGCTACCGGCGTTGGACGCTGCGCGCGACCTGCCGCCGACACTTGGGGCAGGGCTGCTCTCGAAGCGCATGCGGCTCATAGCGTTGCGGATATCCTCTGTCATGGCGCCGTACACCTCGCCGTCTCCAAAGTCCTCGTTGGCGGCGTAGTTGTATGATGTCCGGGCGTGGACTGTCGCGTCGCGGTCCTCGCCTCCGCCAGGAACTGGGGTGCGAAGATTGGACCCGTCGTCGCCGTCATCGCTGTTGGTGGAAAAGGCCGCACCGCCGCCGCCACCACCGAGCGGGATGGACAGCTTGAGCGAGGGGGCGCTCGGACGCGCGTTGAGCGGCGGCGGGATCAGGGACTGGTCTCGCGGACCCATCCCCGCCAGGATCGGCACGGCAGCGGGGGCGGTCATTGAGCGAGCACCAGTGGCGGGGTTGGCATTGTTGGTGGGTGCGACGAGGCCGAGTTTAAGCTTTGGACGCGATGCAGACGGACCTGCGGCAGCGAGCGATGGGGTCGGGCGGCTGGAGCGCATGGCCAGTGACGGGAGGTTTGGGACTGGAGGGAGGGGGCCAGCCTGCTGCCAGCCGCCCTGTCCCGCCTGATCGACATTTGCGCCAGCTGGGAAATTGTTAGCAGATGACGCGGAAGAGTCGGAAGAGATAAAAAAAGGGGCTTGCTACGTGCTCTGCTGGGGGAGTTGAGGGGTTGGGAATGGGACGGGGCTTGGGAACGGGATGACGCTGCTTGCAGCATATAGACTAGGGCTTGGTGCGGTGTGGTGACGATACAAGGGTGGGGGTGCGGCCGGGGGGTACGGCTGCGGTGACGGTGACGGTGCGCGTGGGACTGGGACTGGTGACGGAAACGGGGACGGGAACGAGCTGCTGCGTGTAGCATTGGGCGGAGATGCTTGCGGCGTCGGAGGTGCGACGCGATACGCAATATGCGTGCGATGCGTGTGGTGGTGGTACGCTTGCTGGGGATACTCACGGACATTGCCCTCTGGAATGTTGAGCTTTGGGGGTGGTGGTGCCGCGCGCGAGCTGGAGGGGTTGGGGCGAGCGCCGCCTGGCCGCCTGGGCGTGGCCATGGATGATGTCGCGAGGGAGGGGGTTGAGGCCATGGGGTGAGGTGGAGGGGTGGAGGGGGAGGGGGGCCGACGGAGGGTGATCTCTCGACGATAGACGGCGACGGCGACGACGACGAGAGGAGAGGAGAGGTGGTGGGGGTGGTGACGACAAGAGGAAGAGGACAATGGGAGGAAGAGATGGGAGAGGGAGAGAATCCAGAGCCAGAGTGTGGTGGTGGAAGACGACGATCAATCGTCACCGCGCGCCCCTGGCTCTGGCTCTGGCTCTGGCTCTGGCTGCCGCCGCTGCTGCTGCTGGCGCGTCTAATCCAGACTATTACAAAAGCAAATACCATTTAGTCTCTCATTACGAGTCGCCAATTACAATTACACATCTGAACCAGACCTCCACTTTGCACCAGCAGAAATATCGCTTCTTCTCCTGGCACTCCATCTTGCACTCACTCTCCAACCCCACCTCCTGGCATCGCCGTGTCTAGAAATGTCGGCGACTCTCCGCCTTACCCTTCGTGCCATGTCCCTCGCTCGCGCGCGTCTCCCCGCGCGCGCGGTCGCCGGTGCGGTGGTCGCCCTCCCCGCGCGTAACCTCCACCACACTTCTCTGGCCCGACACGAGAACCCCCTGGTGTGTAGCTGCCCCCTCTCCCTGTGCTCTATTTCTAACCCCAGGGCATCCCCCGCCGCGAGGCCAACCCCGCTCCGACCATCCCCCGCCGCTCGCGCGGCGGCCCCCCCGAGCGCAGCCGCATCCGCGGCGTCAAACACATTGTCGTCGTCGCGTCAGGCAAGGGTGGCGTCGGCAAGAGCACTGTCGCAGCAAACCTCGCGCTCGCGCTCGCGAACACGTCCCCCCTCGGCCGCCGCCCGCGCATCGGACTCCTCGATCTCGACATCTTCGGCCCCAGCGTGCCCAAGCTCATGGGCCTCGAGAAGGCCGGCGAGCCCGAGCTGTCCGAGACCAACAAGCTCGTCCCGCTCTCCAACCACGGCATCAAGACCATGTCGATCGGATATCTCTTGCGTGAGCTTTCTTGTGAGCGGCTAAAGCTGACAGCAGCGCCGGACCCAAACACCCCCGTCGTGTGGCGCGGCCTCATGGTCCAGAAGGCCGTGCAGCAGATGCTCTTCGACGTCGACTGGGCCGGCGAGCAGGGCGACCTGGACGTGTTGGTGATTGACATGCCGCCCGGAACTGGCGACGTGCAGCTCTCGCTTGGCCAGCTCGTCCTTGTTGACGGTATGTCCATGCTCCTCGTCTCCCTGTCACTCCCACTGTCTGACTCCCTATGTATGAAAACTGACACCCAGGCGCCGTCATCGTCTCCACTCCCCAGGACGTCGCGCTCATCGACGCCCGCAAGGGCGTCGCCATGTTCAACAAGGTCAACGTGCCCGTGAGCTTTGACGGAAGCGGGCGTAGCTGACACCAGATCATCGGCCTCATGCTCAACATGTCGCACTACACCTGCGGCTCGTGTTCCGTCCCGCACGAGCTCTTTGGCAGCGCCGACAAGTTCACCCAGGCCGCCACCGACATGGGCCTCGACGTGCTCGGTACGTTCCGTTTCCGTGCGAGCGCGCAGCTGCATCTGCAGCTGAAGCTTCAGAGCCCAGCGTGCTTGCAGCTTTCTTGATCATGAGTTTGACAGCTGACACTCGGCAGGAAACATCCCGCTCGTCACGCAGGTGTCCGACGGCGGTGACGCGGGCCGGCCCGTCATGGTCCAGACAGGCAAGGAGGGCGACGAGGTGCGCGGCACGATGAAGAGCATAGGCGCGCGTGTGTGGGAGTGGCTCGCTGCGCGCCCCAAGGTCGACGGCATCGGCACTCGCGGATAGGACGTGCGTGTGTGCAGAGGATATAGCGAGTCGGCACCGGCGACAGCGCCGACGGCAGCGGTCAGAAGGAGGAAGCAGTCGAGTACTGGATAGGAATAGGATAGCTAGGCTACGGCAGAAATCATACGCATGGCATCAGCATGGATCTCTTCTCATTATCACTGCTGTGGTTCAGCGAGAGAGCGAGTGCAAGGCGAACCTGGACGAACTAGGAGTGACTGTCCGATTCGGGGATCGCGTGGAGCACTTGGCCGAGCGGGCTCTTCTGCTTTAGATCCATTTGCGGTCCGAGGCGGCCTAGGAGTGCGCGCGAACAAATCGAGCAGCGGCGCAGATCTGCGTCAGTGTCCCGTACAGCGTCAGCTGGTGCTCCGTCTGCCTGCTCCGCTCTCCTCCCTGCTCCTGCTCCTGTTCTGCTCTGCTCCTGTTCTGCTCCGCTCCGCTCCACCCCAGTGTTGTCTTTTATGCAGTGATGCTTGCATCTAGATGCCGAGCAGTCGGTCCATCATAATCCTACATGCCCCCTCTACTGAAATAGCTCGAGGAAAGCAAGTTTACTCCTTGGCGGCGGTGGCGCGGGTGTACTGGCGGGTCAGCTTTGGGGCCTTATTAACAAAGCTGCAGTGACTCACAATGAGCTGGGCGTGGTGGTGGACAACACGCTTGATGTGGCCCTCCTTCTCAAGGAAGGCGATGGCGCGGCGGGCAAGCGAGCCGTTGACCTTCATGCGGTCGATGAGAACCGACTGCGAGATGAGCTTGTAGGTGGGGACCTCCTTGAGGATGCGGTCGCTGGGGAGGGTCAGTGCTGTCTGGAAAAAAGAGAGCAAAGTCTCGCTGTACGTACTAGGTCTGCTGGTCGAGGACGACGGCGTTGTTGGCCTTGTCCTTAACCTTGCCCTTGGACCACTTCTTCTTCTTGCTGTGGAGTGTCAGATGATTGTCTCATTTCGGGGTGGCCGAGAGTTCGAGAAAACGAGAACGCGGATGCCGATTGGGAGGGGGGATAGTCGCTGTGGTGGGGAAACAAAGAAAACGATGTTGTCGAAGGGATAGCGCGGTGGTCGACAGCGGCGTTGTGCACGAGACTCCTCCAAGAGTACCAGCCCACGAGAGGCGAAACTCTGGCTTCCTCCTCCAAATCTTCATCTCCTCGCCTTCCTCGCTCCCGTGCACACCGCCAGTCGAAGCCGTATTGCGCGCTATCGCCCTCGTCGCTGTCGCAGTCTCATTCCCCAACATCCCCATCTCCCAACGTCGGCTAGCGGTTCTCGGAATTCTGTCGCTCTCGGGTGCCGTGTCGCTCAAACGTACCCAGCCTTCGAACCGGCCTGCGCGGCGAGGGCCTTCTGGGCCTTGGACTTGACCTGGGGGGGCATCTGGTCGGGTTAGATGAAGCTGTGGTGGTGGTCGAGCTCACTTTTTTGATGGATGGAGAGAACAAGCAGAGGGGGGAGTGGGACAAGTAGAACGAGCGGCGAGGGAGGGGGAGAGCCTGGCGGGGTGGTCTGCCTGCCTGCCTGGGTGGATGCAGAGTGCTCCCGCCCGCCCTGCCTGGCTGGCTGTGGCCTGGGGCGCTGGGCTGCATTGTACAGTGGGAGCGCTGGCAGTTTTGGCTGCAAGTTGTCTTCGGCGTTTTCGTGCAATAACGCCGGGGCCAAAGTTACGTGGCACACTGGGGGGCGTCATAATTTATTCACTCCCCCCTTATGGCTGTGACTTGTTACACCCTCCCTGTTATGCCATGCGCCCTCCATGCAAGGGCCACACGCGGACTGATGCCCGATCTCCATTGTCGCGTCAGACAAACCCCCCAGGACTAGGAGCGAGCGCTTTGTTTTGGCGACGTTCCTCAGGCGTCATCATTTCGGGGCTGGCTTCATCTCACCATCAGTCATCGACACCCAGCAACGATGAGAAAGCGACCCCGCTCGCCATCACCAACAGCGCCAAGACCCCTCTCGGACCTTTTCGCGCTGCCCGAGCTCTTCCTCCATGTCCTCTCCTTCCTCTCACCCAACGATCTCGCACGCGTGCAGGCAGTCAACAGCCACTGGGAACGTGCAGCCACGGACCCCGCACTCTGGAAGGAACTGTATCTCGGTCAGTCACTCGGTCCTGAACCGTCAAGGGCACCATCCCATGCTGACAGCCAGAGCAATACCCGCATCCACACCACTCGAGGGTGATCCACACTCCCACAGCAGCATCCGGACGGAGCACGCCGCTCAGGCCGATAGCGCGGCTGCCCTCGCGTGCGTTCCCGCCGCCGAGTCCGAGTCCGAGTCCTGCTCCCCAGGCCGAGCGCGACCGAGATGGAACTGCAGTACCGTCTACAGGGGTCAAGTTTGATGGACTAGACTGGAAAGCCATGATGCGGCTCGGCACAAACTGGTGAGTCTCCCTCCTCCATCTGCCTGGCTGACCACCAGGTCCAACGGCAACGTCCTCGCCGAAGCGGCTGTGCCGCTCCCGCCGTCACCTGCGCCGACAGAAGACGCCCCGCGCGCGTCCCGGCAGCATATTGCTCTCTTCCCGTCGTTCATCGCATGTGCCTCTCCCTCCTCGCCCCTGGTGCATGTGTACACTGCGGCAGGCTCCCCTCTCGGCATCGTCCCGCCTCCACCGGGCTGGAGTTCGCCCAGCCGCCCGGACACTGTGACATGTATCGTCTCGGACGAGGCTGTCGCGGCTGCGGAGGGTCCTTTTGTCCCCGCGCGATTAGGCATCTTCTATGCGTCCGGCGGGTTCGCCATTGTCCGTCTCCGCCTCGTGCCACAGGCCCCAGTGTCATCAACGACCGCAACGGCGCAAGTCCACCTCGTATGGGCCCGCGAGAGCGTGTCGGCCTCACGCACGCGGCCACGGCGGCCCGGGCGAGCCGTCGCGGGTGCTGACCCTGTCGTTCTCGCCACAATGCACGCCCCGCTGCTCGTAACGTGCACCACCTCCTTTCTGCTCGCCGTCTACTCTTTCGGTACTGGCCCCGAACCGACACTTGTCAGGACGCTGCGGTCCGACGTCTCGAGCCACCCTGCCGCTCTCTCGCTCCTCCCCACTGCAACCGGCTTTTGTGGCGCGCTCACGTTTTCATCGCCAGTGTACCCCGCGGCATGGACGCTGGCGGTGCAGGAGCTGCACATTGACATCTCGGCGCCATCGAAGACGAACAATGTCATTACGATCGTGGGCACGACTGGCATGGGCATGGAAGCGGCACCGGCGCCAGGACCGACCATACGCGTACACCGCGGAGAATGCCACCAGGTGCACGCCCACATGTCGACCGGCTGGCCGCGGCGTATCGACCCCATCCCCGCCGTCCGCAGCCCGCGGGCCGTCGGCTCCGATGGCCGCTGGTGCGTGCTTGCAGGCGAAGACAGTGTGATCCACGTGTATGCCCTCCCGGCGCCTTCAGCACCTGCTGTACCAGCACCTGTATCGACCCTACCAGCAGAGCAAGACCCCGCGCTCGCTGCATTGCTCGCCGAGATAGACGCGCCGGATACCGGCATCACGCACGCACATACGCTGCTCGCCCCATCCGGGGGTGTCGGCGCGCTTGCGCTCGCTTCGGGCCGGTGCGTGAGTACCGGGGCCGGCCGCGTGCTCGTGTGGGAGCTTGATGATGCTGCCGAAGCAGCGGCAGAAGAAGGTGAGGCGCGCATCGGTTCCGCGCGCGGTGGATACGTCGAAGTGCGCGCCGGAGGGCGTCGCCGCACGGAGGCAGAGGCCGGGACGGAGGCAGGAGCCAGAGGCCCCCTGGACCCGCGCAGCATTTCCACCATTGCACGCAGCATGTTTCTCGCTACGCCGCCCGCGTCCCTTCCGCCGAGCACCGCGCCGCTGGCCCGGCCGGCAGCCGTGCGCGAGCTCGCGTTCGACGAGGAGAAGATTGTGAGCCGCGACGGGGACGTGCTGCGGATCTGGAGCTTTACGTAGACGTTGTATTACCATAGAGTGTGCAACTGTGTGTGCCACATGTATGTCTGTATGCACTCATTCCCCCTGCTCGCCATCACATGCATGCCGCTCGCCGTCGCAGTGCTGCAGAGTGGACGCCCTCCACCGGGCACTGCCAGCTAGACATAACGCCGCAATTGCCGATGGGTGGCGTTCCTGATTATGAGGGACGGGACAGAAGAAGTTGAACGACGACCAACTCCGAACTTTGTGATTTCCAGCCTAGCCCAGCGTAGACACACCCCCGACTCCGACTCCGAAGCCGCGCCGACAGCGACAGCACCGAGCACCGGACACCCACGCCGCGCACCCCCTCGTCACCTCCTCCGGCCCAAAACTTCTTCCCCTTTGCTGGCTCAGCCCCCCTTTCCCTCCCGACTTTATCCTCCACTACACCTAATCTTCATCTGCCGCTAAAGATGTCCGCCCTCGCCACCTCTTCCACCGCCGCCGCGCGCGCTGCCCTCCGCCGGAGACCACGCTGTGCGTCTTTGCTCCCTGTGATATTGGAGCTGTGTTTGTTCGAGTGCTGACGCTTTGCTTGCTGCTCTTTCGTGAATTCCCGAACTGCTGATCGCCGTATTTGTCTCGCGCGCGGCTGTTGCTCTTCCGTTCGGTCTGCCGGCCCTTCTCGTCTGCAAACATGGTCGTGATCGTGACAATGTGGTGATCTGCGCACTTCGATGTGCCGCTCGATGCCGATACGATTGTTTTCGACCTCGTTCCACCCGGACATATCCCCTCCACTTTTCCCGCGTCCCCCCACAGTCGCCCGCGCGCTCGCGACCGCCGCCGAGACGCCCGTCGCCGCGCGCCCCGTCGTGTCCGGCTCCGACCTGACCGGCGCGCAGGCGTCGTCGTACCTCTCGTCCATCCTCAGCCTGCCCCCCTCGGCCGCGTTCCCCCCCGAGCTCGCCCTCCAGATCCTCACCCACAAGTCGTACCGCTTCGTGCACCGCATCGCGCACCCGCCGCCGTACACTGCCGCCGAGATCGCGCAGGGCCAGGCGTCGCACAACGGCCGCCTGAGCTTTGTCGGCCGCCGCGCCATTGCCGCGTACGGCGCCATGTTTGTGCACTCGGCGCTCCAGTCGTCGGAGCAGGTGCACGCCGCCGACTTTCTCCGCGGAAAGGACCTCGAGGGCAAGCTCGACGACCTCCGCCACGCGAACAACCTCGGCCGCACCGTCGGCGACATGTGGAAGGTCGGAGACGTCATGCGCTTCGACGCCCAGGAGGTGAGTCCAGCATCCCGAGCGGAGCGAGGTGGTGGGGAGCGCAAGCCCCGTCAAGCCCAGTGACGAGGATGATGCTGCTCGCCCTATTCATCTTCTGACCCATTGCGACGTGCTTGAGACCGCCGCCTGCCACTTCTCTCTGTTTCCCCCACGCACATACTAACACTCTCGCAGACCGGCCGCGACGGCGGCTTCCTCCGCATCAAGGGCCTGACAGTGGAGGCGATCCTCGGCGGCGTGTTCCTCCAGCACGGCTCGCCCGCCGCGCAGCGCGTCTTCCACGCGCACGTCCTCCCCGCCGTCGCCCGCCAGCTCCGCGACCCTGCGCTCGTCGAGGCCGCGTCCGCCGCCAAGGCCGCCGCCGGCCAGGTCGGCGTCGTCGCCTAAGCCCACAGCCCCGAGCCGAGCCGAGCCGAGCCGAGCCGGTCACGGCACGAGCAGAGTAAAGATAGCATCCTTCCCGTCATAGCGCCTCTCATTGCATGTACACATTGCACTTGACTTTGTGGTAGGGAGGAGAGTGGAGGAGGGGGGAGCGGAGGGGGAGGAGCGGAGAGGGGCAAGAGGCAAGAGGGAGAAGGAGCTGGGTACAGACGACTGTGGAGCAGCCGAATGGGCACTACGGAAAGTGTCCTACATACGGCTGAGGGCCGTAGACGGACGGAGGACGGCTAGAGCTGCGGCAATCAGAGATCCGGTCCATACTGCAGGTTGCAGGCTAACACTACAGCCTGCCCAGGGTCGGGCGTCATGCCACCTGTCTCCTGCGAAAGTGGCGGCCAAGGTGCGAGTTTGTTTGGCAAGCGGTGTGGCGTGGTGGAGTGGCGAGTGGTGAGTGGAGTGTAGTGGCAGTGCCASTGSCASACGATGCCTCACCGTACAGGACCACCCTGCTATCGACGCATACCTCGGAGCCAGAGACGCTGGCAGGGCTTGAGGCCGGTAGGCTGGAGTCTGCGGTGGCACAGCAGAGCAGAGCAGGTAGTGGGAGAGCCGCCGCGGTGCTAGCGCGTGCTCGCTGCGCGTGCCCGCTGCTCGTCGTCTGATTCTTTATAAGCTCCTATGGTGCTGACCATGCGCGGGGAAGAGAGTGTACTCGGCGACCAGATAGGGAGCTCGGAGAGAAGGCGGATGACAGCGGAAGCGGGTGCCAGCTCCACCGCCTCAGCTCGATCGGCTCGTAGCTCGTAGCTCTGGCCCCGCCATTCCGCGCGACAAGACCGTGCGGACGCCGCGAGCATGGGACACGACCAAGATCACGAACGCGACGCGAAGCCCGTGCAGTGGAGATGGACGGCAGTGCCGCTTCACGCGCCGAAAGCGCATGATGGGTGCACGGGTGCGGGACGTGCGGTGGATATGGGGTTGGCACCCGCTGCGCGCAGAGACACGAGACGGATCTGCAGATCGCTCCCTCCTGCGGCTGAACCGCCCTTTGTTGTTGGCTTCTGGAGCGGCCGCCTGCGGAACAGAGCGCGTCGCTACTATGATTCGGTTCTGACCTAGACCGAACAAGAGCGTGTGCCCATCCGTGGTACCCTTCCCCCCGCGCCGGCCTCTCCCTCCCCGGTCGCCACTCGCCACTCGCCACTCTGCATCTCGCGCGCGCACGTGCACCCTTCACTCTAACAGCGTGCATGGATTTCTATGTCACTGCCGTCCCTTTTTCACCCCGTCCGAGGCTGGCTCCGAAGACCGGGCCGAGGTGTTTGTTGTTGGTTGTTCACACACTCTCTCGTGCGCCACAGCTCGTTGGAATCGTCGGTTGTCACGGCCCAATAGGTTGTGTTGCATTGCAGGAGAAATTTATGTTATTTGTCTAACCGACGACAATCTTCTCCTCGTCGTCGTTGAAGCCGTACTCGGGGACCTCAAGGTTGAGGGGGGCGGGGCCCTTGCGGATACGGCCCGAGATGTCGTAGTGCGAACCGTGGCAGGGGCAGAACCAGCCGCCGAACTCACCGGCCTCACCGATGGGGACACAGCCGAGGTGGGTGCAGACACCGAGCATGACGAGCCTGGGAGTTAGAAAAGGGGAGGAGAGGAAGTGCATTCTTGGAGACTTACCACTCCGGGCGGATGGTGCGGTCCTCGTCAGTCTGGGGGTCACGGAGGGTCTTGACGTCGACGGAGCGGGCCTCCTCGATCTCGTCGGGGGTACGGTGACGGATGAAGACGGGCTTTCCACGCCACTTGACGATGAGGTTCTTGCCTGCATGTTAGCGGACTGCTGCTTTCTGCGAGCAGCTGTCGGAGACGTCGGGAGGTTGTCCCGAACCGCCTCGATCGCTGTCCCACATACCCTCGGGGATCGAGCCCATCTCGACCTCAACCTTGGCGAGCGCGAGAACGTCGGCCGAGGCGCCCATGTTGGAGAGAATGTCCGAGACCATCGACTTGGCGCCCGAGGCGGAGAGGGCACCGAGGGTGCCGACCATGAAGTAGCTCAGGGTCTTGTTGCGCGACTCGTTGCCGGTCTGGTAGGCCGAGGTGTTGGGGACACCAGTCGACCAGCGGCCGGCGAGGGCGCGGGTCGAGGTGTGCATGCGGCGCGAGCCGAAGACGCCGGTCGAGGGGGCTGGGGGTGTTAGTTGTTATCCAGGGCGCGGGGCGGGGCGGGCAGAGGCGGAGCACGGAGAAACAGAGCAGGGCGCAGGCCGGATGCACGCAAACAGCATGTACGCTGTGCACCGTGCGGGTACGCAAGACCACACAACAGGCGCGCGCCGCGCGCAGTGTTGTGGAGGCCGGGACGACTACGGTCGCCCCAACTCGGACTCGGCAATTGGCAGGGGTGCGACTCTCGCCAAAGAATCGGATGCCAACAATCTCCGAGAATCTCTGCCGCTGCTCTGCTCTGCGCTCTGCCGGCTGTCGCACACTCGCTGCGCTCGTGTGCTGCGCTGCGCGACGCACCGTTGACACGCGAGACGACGGTCGAGCCATACGCACCAGCGAACTTGGCGGGCTGGTCAGCGCGGGGGCCGGCGCCGTGGCCGTGGTGGGGCTGGGGGGGGAGGTTGAGGGCGACGCGGGCGGCGGGGACGCCCGAGGCGAGGGTGCGGGCCGTGGGGGCAAGGGTGATGCGGGTGAGGGCCATTTTGTTGGAATGGRGGGGGTGGGGTGAGGAGGGGAGGGAGAGTGGTGAAGCCCAAGCTAATGCTCGTGGTGAAGGCTGCTTTGACGATGGAGACAGGAGACGAGGACCACTGCGAGTCTGATCATTGGCGGAGGAGCGGCTGGGTGGTAGGCTGGGCTGGTAGGCTGGCTGGGCTCTGGCTGGCTGGCTGGGCTGGTAGGCTGGCTGGCTGGCTGCCTGCCTGGGTGGTGCCTTCCCTCCGCTGCTGGGCCCAAGTCCGAGCCTGTCCGAGCGACCAACTCTGCTCTACCCACCCAGCAGCTCGGGTCCTCACCCTGGAGTTATGTATTTTCAATAACGCCGACAGAGTGTGGCACCCCCCAAGCCAGCCAGTGAGCGGCACTCAAATTGTAACACTAATCAAGGCTAATCACATATTACATTTATTCAGAATTCCTAATAGCACTCGACTAATATAATATACATGACCTCATCGTCAGTCGCCCTCCACTTTCAGGTCGATCAGGTCACTGTCTTTATTCGTGTCCCCTCGGTGCGTCTCCGGCGCCGCGCAGGCCGAGGACCGAGCGCGCCAGCACCCAGCTCTTGCTGCCCGCCGACTTTATGCCTTTAACGTGCACGTGCAGGCCGAGGGTGGCGAGGAAGGCCAGCTGGCCGGGACTCGGCACCTGCGCGGTCGGAACCGTCGCTTCGGGCATCTGTGGCGGAGGCTGTACGCATGGGCCATGATGTGGATGCTGTGGTCGGCGAGGGTGAGGGGGGCTGCGACGTGATGGCGGTGATTGATGTGATTGCGAGGCGGGAGTGGCGGTCACTTGTCCTGGTGGGGGGTAGTCATAACAGTCTTGTTCGGCTGGCTGGCGCGTTCAAGTGTGCTGGCTGCTGGCCGCTAACCATGCAGACCATGCAGACCACAGCCACACCACGCGCTGATGACACGAGATGCATATCGATGCACCCATGTACGACAGAACACTCTATGCACATATTCATCTAGATGGATATTCCTACTACACTCCCCACACCCACCACAGCGCGCTGTAGAACACCTTGCCGGGAAAGTGCGGCCACACACGCAGCCGGCTCATGCCCTCGACGAACCATCCCGCAGTCCATCCCAGTACTAACCAAGTCCACACGAATCCGACCGCCCTCTCAAACGTCCCGAGCTCGTGCTCCCCCCATCCTCGCGCCTTCTTGACCTTGCGCCACCGCTTCTTGACCACCGCCTCGACCGCCAGCGCGACCGGCTGTGCCACAAAGAACGGCGACAACGAGAAGAGCATGCGCCAGCGCACCTCCTCCCCGCGCCCGACCGCGTCGAGCATCATGATGAACGAGCCCCAGTCGTGGTGCAGGCCCGAGAACGCAAACACCACCATAGACTTGAACAGGTTGGTGAATACCGACGCGCGCGCGGGCGGGGCGTCGGGCTGGTACGGGGCAGGTGTGCTGCGGCCCGAATCCGGCGGGGACAGCGGCGTCGACGGCTCGGTGCGGTCCGGCGACGAGGCCACGGACACCGAGGTAGATCCAAAGGCAGAGCGCAATGGCGGCGGCGACGGAGAGCTTGACGACGACGAAATGTATTCGTTCCCTGTGCCCTCTTCCGCCGGCGGACTCGGGAGCGCACTGACGTTCCTGCGGGCTGCCAGTGCGCTGTTCTTGACGCTCAGACGCAGGAGGTTACCGGGTCCCCGATCAGCCTTGGGCTTTGGTCGGGGATTCTTGACGCTCTCTCCCGACGGTGTCAGACGCAGGAGCGTCTCACAGATCCCGACCCACGCCCAGCAGTGCAGCATGCGGCGATTGTACTGGTTCCACGCCTGCTGTCAGCTTTACATGTATCGAGTAGCAGCTCACCCGATTCCACATGTACGCCAGACCCGGATGCTGCCAAATACACGCGACGCTGCCAAAGACTGGGGGCCATCCCCAGGGGGAGAAGAGTTCCGAGTCCCAGCCAAAGTATCCGCCGGCCGCGACGCACAAGAGGCTGCACCCGACGTGCGTAAACTCGATGCTGCAGAGGATGCGCGCGACGACGGCAATCGAGTGGAATGCCCGCTGCAGGGTCGTGAGAGCGGCATACGGCGTTGTGGCGGCGATGAAAAAGTCAGGCGCGACAAGTCGCATGTACGTCGAGCACAGGTCCTCGACGGCGTACACTGCCACCGCGTACAGGGTGCGGTGGACGAGATATGCCTTGCGAGACGAACTTGTCGTGTACGGCTCCTCGCGCATCGAGGACGCGAGCGGGGGCCCATAGTTCCAGCCAATGCCGCGGAACGAGAACCACAGCGACGCGGCCCACTCTGCCTTGGCCCACGTCCAGCCCGCCGGCACAGGTTCGGGGTCGGCTATTGCGCCCGACGCGGTGGGCCGCAGACGATAGCAGTGGAACTCTGGCGGGAATGCCACCAGTGTCTCGAGTGCACGGAAGGCAAAGTTCACTGAAGAAATGTGTGAGCACTTTGAGAAAAGACGGCGGCTGAAGTCTACGATGATGCAGCCGGTAGCTGCTCTACGCATACGCACTTAGGAGGAGGGTCGTGCCCCAGCGTTCCTGGGGCGAACGGAGGATTGGGACGTAGCTGGTCCAGAGCCAGGCAGCGACGACGAACGGGGCGGCAGCAGCGCGGAATAGGCGGACAGACCGTGTTGGCGGGGGGACGAGGAGGGCAATGTTGACCACCACGATGAGGAAGCCGAGGTGCACATCGATGAGGTTGAATGGGCGGGGTGTGGGGAGGGCGTCGCGGATAGCTTGGAAGACTGGCGTCGCGGGGGGGAGGAGGCCCGCGAGGCGGTCAGCGGCGCTCATCGTTTTAGTGGAGAGCCACGGCGAGTAGGAGTGTAGAAGAGGTTCTTTTGAGCGGATTTGGTGATGATGAGGAGAGGAGAGAGAAACGACAAATGTTTGTGGGGAAGCCGCGGCCGAGAGAGTGGTGGCAAGTGGAGGTCGAATGGGATACTCTTGGGGGAGGCAGACACCGATTGGTAACCAGGCACGGCCATGTGCCCCGATCTCATGGCACGCCCTGCACCAAAGACCCTGGCCACATCGAGACCGAGGACGGAGGCCGAGCGAGGGCCCTCGCGGTAGAGGTGTAGCAGCGGTGGCGGTAGCAGCGGCGACGACGACGGTGGACTGGATATCAACCGGAGAGGGGAGTTGATGGCGTCGGCGTCGGCATCGGCGTGGGTGGGTGGGTTGGACAGGAGGAGTGGTGGTGGCACACCAGCCCATGCGGGTGTGTGTTTGTTCCAAAAAAGTCGAAAATAAACCGACCGCTCATTCCGCACCACCCCCCGGCCCCCCCCATATCCTTACATCCATCTCCCTAGTCTCCTCTCTCTCTCTCTCTTTGTCTCCATCTCTCTGCCCACTCTACTGCCAACTCTCCTCCACCCATCTCCCCTCCTCACCCTCCCCTCTTCCCACCCCTCTCCCACTCCCACCCCTCCCGATCACCCCGCCAGCAACCCCCGCTCGATGCTCCGCTTCCTCGGTGGAGGCTCGCGTTCCTCGTCGCGCGCCGGCTCCCCATCGCGTTCGCGGCAGCGCATTCGCATCCAGATCAACGTCCCAAACTATGGCGGCGTGTTCATGACCTCGCAAGGAGGCGGCACCGAAAATGGCCCCAACAATCAGTCTGCAGACAGCGGTGCGAACACACCAGGAGAGACCGATCGGGAACTCCGTGGCGAGCTCGAAATCGAGGTCCCGAAGGGCATGGGACGTAAGCGGTGCCGCGCAATCAGGCTCACGCTGCGTAATATTGCAAAGCTCAACATGGGCCCGGCGCGCGGCTGGGAGGAAGATGTGCTCTTCCAGCGCAGTATCGAGGTCAAGGGCGCTATCATTCTCGAGGAGGGTGTGCAGAGGTGCGTTTCAGACAAAGCCGCAAGCAGGCAAGCCACAGCCGCCGGCCGGAGCATCATAAGAGTATCCTACGCCATGTGCTGACACTCAGGTTCGGCTTCACAATCATTGTTCCCTACGGCCTCGCTTGCTACGATGTCCACCCGACGGGACGCGTGCGCTTGGACTTGATCGCAGAGGTGGATGGCCTTGGAGGCCACACAAAGGTGGTGCCGTTCACCCCTGCTGCAAGCCCGGCGCCCACGCCCCGCCGAGGCCGATCGCCAGAACGCGGCCATTCCGCCTCCGGCTCTGCGTCGGGTTCGGCCGCCATGTCCCGACAGGTTTCCCGACAAGGCTCTGGCTCCAGCACGCCGATAGCAGCGTTCGAGAACCTCAACCTCGCGCACCTGAACGAGCCCGTCGGCCCGATCGCGACTCAAATGCTTGTCAGCTGGGCCGACCCCGTGACGTCTGTCGGATCCTCCTCCACGGAGGAGGAGGTCCAGTGGCTGCGCGGCTCGGCGACCTCCAGCCGCTGTATCTGGCTCATGTACAACCCCGAGCCGTCCAACGGCGTCAGCGTCCTCGACGAGCGCCGCCGCGGAGACGTCCCGGGTCTCGGCCCGTTCGAGATCATCTACATGTCCGACGTGTGGACCGTGTGTGCGCTGCTCAAGAGCGTCGTCAACATCCCTGAGCCGGACCCGCGGACGACCGTCTTCTTCATGCGCATCATCCTGACGCAGACGACCAAAATCAGCTCACCTCGCGACGACGAAGACGTGCCACCGACCGCGAGCACAGTGAGCTTCATCCTCTGGGAGAAGGGCACCAAACCGCCGCCGAAGCCTGCGCCCGATGCCCCGGCGCTCTGGCGAGGTACAGCCGCGTCCGGCCCGCAGACGCAGGGCGGCGACACTGGCGGCCTTAACCTCAGCGGGATGGGTCGTCTGCCAAACGACGAGACCGGCCGCCCGTCGACTCTGGAAGGGTGAGTTCAAGATCCACTGACGTCTAGCTGACCGCAGAATCATCACCCCGATCAAGGTCTCCCACCACCTCGTGCTCGAGGTCTTCTACTCGGTCTGGGGCGAGGATGTGTCCGGCGAGCCGATCGCTGGCCCCGGCGCTCTCCGTCTCATGCGCGTCGACAAGCCCGTCATTGTGCCGTCGTGCAACTTTATCCCCGAGGTCCTCGAGCTCCCGTCGTACGAGTCGCTCAAGTTTGACAACAAGCCGTGTCCCGTGTGCAAGACGCCCGCCGAGCACCAGGCGTGCACGACGTGCCAGCTCACCGCCGTCCCGCACAGCCGGCACGACCACGACCCGAAGCAGTTCCCCAACGGCGTGTGTCCCCGCTGCGAGCGGCGGTTCATCACGGCCGACGACGACCCGATGACAAAGTGGGCCGACTGCGCGTGCGGGTTCGGCCTCAAGCAGCTCGAGGAGCGCATGCGCAAGGTCCTCCCGTCCGAGGAGGGCGGCGAGTACTACCACAGCGGGCAGATCACGCCGCCGTCAAAGGAGGAGACGGGGCGGGGGCGCTCGCGGTGAGCCCCGGCGTCGGCGAGCTGGACCAAGGCGGGAGCGGACAGGGAAGAATAATAATAGAGACGTGTACTGTTGTGGTGTGTTAATTGTGTACGCTAGTGATGCATAGCTGGGTGTTCTGGAAGTGTGCTGAGAAGCTGCCGCGAATGTTCCGCGGTGCCAGAGGGGGTCTGGTGGCCTTGATGGAGAGCACAACCGGAGAGGCGTCAGAGAGAGGTGTCAGAGAGAGGCTTCCTAGAACGGCCGACGAGTCTGTACATGCTGAGAGAGCTGGGAGCTGTTGGCGCACTCGCCGCCCTAGGTGTCTGGATCTCCTGGACTGTGGTCGAGGTCCTACGAAAAGGACCATAAATACCTCGCCCGGCGGGAATCGAACGGGCGGAGCCGAGGACCAGAAGGGAAAATCAAGGCTCGCTATTTGAGCACCTCTAACCCCTCATGCTATCGACTCTCATTTTGGGCCATTTGGACCCCCCAAGGCTTCCGCATTCGGACACTGTACCCGGGGCGAGCTCTCTCCTGCGCCTTGCGTACGCTCCCAAGCACGCAACGAAGAACCTCGACTTGTGCACTGTTGTGAGTCCCACACGTTCAAATAGCTACCAGTTGGCGCTCCCTGCCCAAGAGCTAGCAGGACGCGACTTTGCCGCGCCGATGGCGGCCACAACAAGAGGGCGAGTGCACTCCCTGGCAACCACCCGCCGACCCCTCTGCAAACGCCGACTGACGCAGATAGCGCGTTCGACCTACTCGACTCGAGGCTTAGACGTGACGACTAGCGAGCCGTGCATGCTGAAACGACGACGCGGCGCGACGCGTCGACGGTGACCCACTCGCGACATCTCCGTTTGCCGGGTCTCGTCGGTTCCCGTCGGCGCCCCTTTGCGTCATCACAACCGGGTTTCTGACGCTTGCCCAACTAGTACTGACGAGACAACCTTGCCATTGCGGTATACCTTGTATCCCACAGAGGACCGCTTGGCATCGCACTTTCGACAGATCGCATATCCTCGCATGTCCAGTTCCAGTCTACTCGCGCCGCCCAAACGCATCCTCGTGAGCTGTTCCAATCTGACAATGCAGAGCTAACAGCAGATTGTAGGAGGAGGCGAGTTCGGCTCGACCACGGCGCTCCAGCTCGCACACGGCGCGTACGAGGGCCACGCGGACCTCATCACTATTCTGTACCGCTCCGCCAACCCGCCCGCCGCGGATGCCGCTTCGTACGACTACAACAAGGTGCGCTGGCAGCTGGGCAGCGCGGACCTTCCACGGGGCTGACAGCAGGCCATCCGGCAAGAGTACAGCGACGAAGTGTACGCGCGCCTTGCGCACGAGGCACTTGCGGGCTGGCGTTCCCCCGAGTGGGCCGCGTACTACCACGAGTGCGGCGTGGTCATTTCGGGCCGCGGGCCGGAGCAGGCCGCGCTCGTCGACAAGTCGCTGGCGGTCAACTTTCTCCCGGGCATGCAGACGCCAGGCAAAGAGGCGCGCCGGCTGCGGGGCGGCAACGAGGTCGAGGGCGTGTATCCCGCCGTGCCGCTGGGTCTGGGGGAGTCTGCGGACGAGCACATGTGTGAGTTTCGACTTGTTAGCGTGCATTAAACTCATAGCATCGTGGACTGACAGCAGACATCAACAGGGCAGGCGGCTGGGCGGCGGCGGGCGACGCGACGCGCGCGGCTGTTGCGCGGTGCCGTGCCACTGGCGTCCAGTTCCGCCAGGGCAATGTCAAAGAGCTCATGGTCGAGAGTGGAAAGGTCGTCGGCGCCCGTACTGCCGACGGCGAAGACCATTGTGCCGACCTGATAATTCTCTGTGTCGGCGCGTGGACAGCACAGCTCGTTCCAGAGGTCCAGACCGAGCTCCTGCCTACTGGCCACTGTATCGGCACGATCCAGCTCGATGAGCAGGAGAGGAAACGGTACGAGAGTGCGCCGGTGACTTGGGTCGGAGACACCGGCTTCTACATCTTTCCTGTGGGTACAGTTTTCGTCCATCAAAGTACCCGTAGCTCTCCTGTTTCTGTTTGTGAGGCTAACGGCAGCCCACCCCGGAGGGTATCCTCAAGTTTGCCATTCACTCAAAGGGCTACATCAACCCGGTCGGCACGCTCGCGTCGCTGCCGCGCACCCACCTCAGCGAGGGATACGAGTCGCAGCAGGCACCGCCCGAGGCGCTGGCCGCTCTGCACCAGGGCCTGCAGCGCGTCTACCCCGAGCTGGCCGCAAAGCACCCCGTGGGCACGTTCCCGAGCCGCATCTGCTGGTACTCTGACCGCCCAACTGGCGACTTCCTCTTAGACTACCACCCACAGTACGGCAAGAGCCTGTTCGTCGCTGCGGGCTGCAGCGGGCATGCGTTTAGTGGGTTTCATCCGGGACGTTGCTGACCCACCAGAGTTCCTCCCGATCCTCGGCAGGCTCATCGTGCAGAGCATCAATGGCGAGCTGCCACAACAGCTCGCGGATATCTGGGCGTACGAGAGCCGCGACCCCAGCAGAGTCGACGACCTGCGCGAGCATTCTCAGCGCAAGGTGCTTCCATGACCCTCCACTCGTACCCTCCGAGGAGGAAATGGCAAGCTATGCCCTTTCTGAGCTGCCCAGAAGGATCGGAGATAAGATTAACATCAAGGTGCCACGGTACTCTTCGGTCATTGTTTTGCTGCTCCGCACCGGTGCGTCCGTCGGCCTCTCAGAACACAGAGTGCTGCGGGGCGTATTGTACGTATAGTCTTGCCTTCCGCCACGTTTTACTGGTCATAAATTGTGTTCCGATGCGACTGTGTGTACTGTGTGAAATCCACGCGGATCAGCAATACGCCGACAAAGACATCCTCCCAATTCGGAGCAACAGCGAAGACTTCGTCCCTTCCGTTCATGTCCGCCTCTAGCCGGCCTTGCTCCTCTTTCGCGGCGCCGACGCCGACGCCGACAGCGACACGTATGCGCCCAAAGGGGTCAGATATAGACGGCCACTTAGCTCAGTTGGTTAGAGCGTATGCTTAACAGTCGAAGACTCTTACGCATAAGGTCGGCGGTTCGACCCCGCCAGAGGTCACGGATGCGACCGCGAGAGCGCAAGCAAGCCTTTTTGGACGCTCTTTTTCGTGAACACCGCAGCTGGGGTCTTTGGAACCGCCTGGAGGATACGTGAGAGCTAACAGAGCGCCGGGTGTTCAGCTGCTGTTGTGTCTCGCGCCGGATGGCGAGCTTGATCAGAAATGACTGCTCCCCCCTCCCGTCGGCCAAAGGTGGCCCCAGCGTCTTCAAACGTGCTTGCCCCGCAGCAGAGCGGGAAACTGAACATGTACATGCGCGCCTACATCTAGTCGTCGTCGAAGAAGTCGTCCTCGTCCTCGCCCTCGTCCTCGGCCTTGTCGGCCTTGTCTCCCTTGTCCTCCTTGCCCTCCTTGTCGTCGCCAAGGTTGAGCTGCACCTCGCCGGGGCCGACGCCGACGCCGCGCCTGTCCCTGTACACGTGCTCTCGGCTCTCGTTCTCGGGCTCGGCGGCAATCTTGCCCTCGGCCATCAGGCGGCGCATCTCGAGCAGGATCGTCTTGCGCGTCGCGGCGGGTGTGTCCGCTTCCGGCTCCTCGTCGAGGTACTTGGGGAGCTTGACCTTTGTAGTCTCGTCGTCCTCGTCGTCGCCACCGTCCTTGGCCTTCTCGGCAAAGAGCGCAATGTACTTGTGCGTGTTCCTGTGAATGTCAGCGATAGTCCACAGTCCGGCCAGCTGTCAACTAGAGCACGTCCAGCTGGCACGCAACACGGCCACACACGCGGCAACAGCAAGACTCACGGGAAGTGGACGATATAGTTGAGCATGACGCGCGCGGTCTCGAGCTCCTTCTCCTTCTTGGCGAGCTTCTTGTCCTTTTTACTGCTGCCCTCCTTGCCGTCCGCGGACAGCTCGGCCACCTCGCGCACGCAGCGCTTGATGACGCGCACCAGCTTCTGGCGCTCAAAGAACTTGACAGCGTGGTACTTTACGCCGTTCTTCTTCTCGACGCCGCGCTGCTCGGCGCGCGCGAGGTCGGCCTCGAGCGACGTCAGTCGGCGCTGCGTCGCGACGCGGAGTCCGGGCTCGAGCGTGTCCTGCATGTCAGCCAGCTGCTTCTCTCCATTGGGGCCGCAGCAGAGAACGCGCTCGTCGACGTGGGAGGCCGAGTGCGGCAAGCGAAGGAGCGCGGCACTGGTCCGCTACTTCCGGGCAGTCCCCGTAGCGGACGCATCACCCCACAGCGCACCTTCCGCTACCACTCCACCTCTTCCCAACAGCGCACGCCGTCACTGCAGGCACGCACCTTGGCCAGCAAGCGCTTCGTCTGGCGGATCTGGCCCTTAAGCTTCGACACGCCCATGAGTCCATCGCGCGCCTCGAGACTCGGCACGGTGTGCTTCTTCTCGCCGGTAGGAGTCGTCGACGGTCCCGCGCGCGCATTCCGGTTCTGGTGGCCGCCGTGGCCGCCGCGCCCGCGGCCGTTGCCGCCGTATCCGCCGCGTCCGCCACGTCCGCCGCCGCGGGGCCTCGAGTTGCGTTCGGCAGGCATAGTGTAGTGAGGAGGGAGGAGTGGGATGGGGTGAGAGAGAGTGTGTGGAGTGGGAAAGTGGAGATGTCTGGAATGTCGAGTGTCTGTCGCCGCCCAAAAACAAAAAAGTGGAGGTTTGGAAATTTGTTGTTGGATAACATTTTGTAATTGGATTAGACAATCACTTGCCTGGCTTATTAGGGACGTTTGTATTGCCTCTCCAGCCAGTCGCCTCGGCCTCCCTTGGCGCCGTGCTCCCCGCCCTCTGGCTCCCGCTAGAATAGACACGGTGCATTATGCTAGGTAGATACAATGTACACGCTGGGCGCCACAGATGACTTCTCCTCTCTCTCCTCCTTCCTCTCCTCTCTTGCTTGCAGCCCGCTCGGTTTAGACGACCACGCCCACCGGCGCAGAGACAATGACCGACGGCGTGACCGGCGTGCCGACCGCGGTGGGGAGCGCGCTGCCGTTCGGGACCGGCGTGCCGTTGGCCATTGTCGTCGGCGTGCCTCCCGCAGTCGGGGCAGCCGTCGGCGCGCCGGTCCCAGCAGTGGACCCATTCGCTGTCGGCGCCGCCGTCCCGTTCGCCGTCGGGGCAACGCCGTCGACACCGAGGGCCTTGGCCGCCTCGGCAGCGATAGCCGCCGCCTCGGCATTCTTTGCCGACTCGTCCTTTTCCTTGCGCCACGCGGCCTTTGCGTCGTTGACGAGCTTGAGCTTGGCGGCGCGCTGCTGGGTCACGAGCGGGCGGCGGCTGGACCGCGACTGGTCCAGCCGGATCTGGTCCGACGAGAAGCCCGGCAGCGAGCGGCCAAACAGGGACTCGTACGCAAACTGCACGTCCTTCCTGTCGATCGTGGCCGACTTGCGGTGCTTTGCTAGCTGGCAGGACGCCTGGCTGAGAATGTCGACGTACTCGTCCGTGAGAGAGAGGAGAATCTAATGTCAGCCACAAGCATCGCGGGCCATGTATACGCACATCCTCCACGGGGCGCTCAATCTCCATCGTCTTGTCGATCGTCTGCGCGAGGTCGACAACGCGCTGCTTCTTCTGCCCCGGCATGCCGCTCATGCCCTCCAGGTCGTGCTTTTTGCTCTTGGGCTCGGGATCCTTGTCGTCGTCCGCCAGCGCGCGGAGCTCGGGCGGCAGCTTTTCTCCCAGCACATTCGCGAGTGGCGGCACCGTCGAGAGACCCTCTAGCAGCGTCGCCCTCACACTGGCACGGGCCGGGGAGACATACGTCTCGAACAGCTTGTTGCGCAGCTCGGTGTCGGTCTCGGCCGTCGGCGTCCAGGTCGCGCGCGACAGCAGACTCGCGCTCCGGTCCAGCTGCCCGTTGATGACCTCGTTCGTCGGCCGCGTCGGGAGCGGCTGCGCCTGCGGGAGGGAGCCCTTCTTGTCGAGATCGCTCAGGATATGGGCCGGCGTCACGGGGTGCCCCGGCACGCTCTGGAATGGCGGGCCCCCAGGGCGGATCGGCGACTGCCCCGGTCCGAGGCCGGGACCAGGTCCTGGCCGGCCTGGTGTCGGCGCGATAGGGATACCCTGCTGGAACATGCGCGGCTGGCCCGGCGGTCCGGGGGGTCCTCCGGGCATCGGCGGGCGCACGCCGGGGGACCCAGCTGCGCTCTGCGGCGACTGCGACTGCGTCGCAATGTTGCGCTGCTTGCTGGGCGGAATGTGCAGGTTGCCGAGCACAGGGAAGCCGACCGGCGGACGCGCGGGGGCCATGCCTGGTCCAGGCGGCTGTGCTCCAAATGGCAGCGGCGTGCCGTTGGGACCGACAGCGGCAGGCTGCGGCGTCTGCACGCCGGTGCCAGGAGGAGGCGCGGCGGCCATCTGAGGCGTGCCGGCCTGCGGCGGCTGCCCGGGCTGACCAGGGACAGGAGGCTTCTGCTGAACGGGCTGTCCAGGCTGCTGGCCAGGCTGGAAGCCTGGTTGTCCCGGCTGAGGCACCTGCTGCTGCAGGCCCTGGGCCTGCGCCGCCGCCGCGGCATTCGCATTCGTCTGCTGCTGTAGCTTCTGCTGCTGGTGGTGCTGCTGCATCGCAGCCAGCTGCTGCGGCGTAAGGTTGTTGTAGAAGAAGTGCTTCAGCTTGGGCGTCTGCTGTCAGCTAGGGCACGTCTCCGTCAGCTTACCTTCTCGAACGCGGCCTCGCGCTCCGCCTCTGATAGGTTCATTAAGCGGTTGCGGAGCTCAGCTATCTGGAGCGCCTGAGCCTGCTGGGGCTTCGGGGGCGGCGGGCGGGGCGACTGGAAGCTGGCTCCTGCGGCGGCGGCATTGGGGTTGTTGGCGAGCGCGGCAGCTTGGGCGGCCTGCGCAGCCTGGGCGATCTGTTGCGGTGTGAACTGCGGCATGTTGCCCATCTGCTGCTGTTGTTGCGGCTGGGCCTGTTGCTGCTGCTGGGCTTGCTGCTGAGCTTGCTGCTGCTGCTGAGCCTGCTGTTGCGCCTGCTGCTGCGCCTGCAGTTGCTGTTGCTGTTGCTGGACCTGCTGCTGGATGAGCTGGGCCGCCTGCGCCGTGAGCTGCTGGTTGGCGGTACCCTGCATGCCGGCGACGTTCATGCCCTGTCCGTTCGGAAGCTGCGCGGCGGTGAGGCCGGGGGTGCGGTTCGCGTTCGCGGCGGCAGCAGCGACGGCCTGGGCTTGGGCCTGCGCCGCCGCCTGCGCCTGAGCCTGCGCCTGAGCCTGGGCTTGCTGCGCGGCCATCGCCTGCTGCTGACGTAGGAGGAGCTGCGGATTCTGCATTAGCTGGTGTTGAATCTGCTGCTGCTGGAGCTGCTGCTGGAGTGCCGCCTGCTGCTGCGGCGTGAGCGCAAGCTGGCCCTGCTGGGCAAACTGGGCGATCTGCTGAGGGGCAAACTGCGCGAGAATCTCGGGGCTGAGGCCAGCAGCCGCTGCCGCCTGGTGTTGCTGCTGCTGCTGCTGGTGGTGGCGAGCGAGTGCCGCCTGGCGCTGCTGCTGTTGTTGGAGCATGGCAATCTGCTGCGCGGCCAGTAGCGCTGTCGGCTGCGAAGTGGCGTTGGCGTTCATGTTCATGTTCGCAACGCCAGCGTTCGCGTTCTGCGCTGCAATGTTGCGCGCGTTCGCCGCCGCCGCCTGTTGCCGGTTGTGGTGCGTCTGGAAGTACGCCTTGGCCTCGGGCGTGTTGATGAGAATGTCAAACTGGAGTCAGTTAACCAAACTGAGAACGCAACTCACAGTCTTCTGCATCTCGGGGTTCATCTGCCCCGCCTGGCGCATCTTGAGCAGCTCGGGCAGCTGCTGTATCAGCTTGTTGGGCTCGGCAAAGATACCGATGCCGGGGGGAGCTGGGCCGCCGCTCTGGCCCGGCGTGCCGGCCTGGATGCCAGGCCCGGCGCCGCCGCTCGGTACGCTCTGCATGCGCTGGGCAGCGGGGGACTGTCCAAGCATGGCAGAGTTGGTGACGGGCGACTGCTGTGCCTGCGGCGACGGTGTGGCGATTGCGGCGAGTTGCGAGTTGGACATCGGAGTCGCCACTCCAGCCACGGGCGTAGGTGCGTTCGGGGTCTGATTCGCCGCCTGGTTGGTGGCCTGCTGCTGCTGTTGCTGTTGTTGTTGCTGCTGTTGCTGCTGTTGCTGTAGAGCCTGCTGCTGCGCGAGACGCTGCATGGTCTGGAGGTGCTGCTGCTGCTGGTGTTGTTGCTGCTGTTGCTGCTGTTGCTGCTGCTGCTGCTGTTGCTGGAGACGGATCTGCTCCGCGAGCTGCTATCAGTTACGCTGAACGTTCGCACAACTCACAGCTGGAGTCATCTGCACCTGCTGGCCATTGATCTGCACTGTGCCTACGCGCGGGCTGGCGGCGGCGCCTGTAGCGCCGGGCGTTCCGGGGTTCATGGGCGGGCGGACTTGTACTTGGCCCGGTACTTGTCCGGCCTGGACTTGGGACATCTGCGGCGACTGGCCGACCTGGGGCACCTGGACGCCAGGAATCTGTCCGACCTGCTGGCCGCTGCCGCTGGCGCCAGCCACACCGGCCGCAGCGGCAGCAGCAATGGCAGCCTGGGCTGGGTTCTTCTGCGCTTGAGCAGCGAGCTTTGCCTGGTCCATGACCTGCTTCTGCCGCCGCTGCTGCTGCTCGGACAACATGGCTGTGACGCGCTTGCGGAGGATATCTGTGCGCTGGTCGGACGGCAGCTGCCTCTCGGCGGGCGTGAGTAGCTGCGGAAACTTGGCGAGTACCGCCTCAACGCTCACGGGCGTCGAGGCCGACATCGTGCAAGGTAGCAACCAAGTTTGGCGGAGGGGAGGGTGGGGTGGAGGGAGCGCGGGTGGGGATACGCGGCTAGCCGGGTTGTAGGATCAAGTGGTGCTGGTACCGTACGAGCTGCGATGGTGTTGACGAGTGGCCAGAGGGGAGTGAGAAGCAGAGGTCGTGTGGGGTTGAGATGGAGACGGGCCGCTGTCTGAGGCTGAGGGCTGGAGGCGGACTCGGAGTCCGGCGCGGTGCACCCTGGTGTCGGTGGAGGCGGCGGCGCAAGCTGCGAGACGTGGGGTCGGGGACAATGGGGAGGGCGGGGGCGGCAGCCGGCGTGCTGCAGCGCGATGTATATGCGTTCCGACAAAAGGGGGCTGGATACGAGGGGATGGAGAGGGAGAAGAGGGGGTGGATGGACGAGGATGGAGGATGGATGGAGGAAAGAGGTTTGAAGAAACCAAACTCTGTCCAAGTCATTTCTCACTTGCGGCACCTGTGACCGCCATTCCATCCATCCATCCATCCATCCAGGCAGCCAACCCGCCCGCCCCGCTCGCCATCAACCGTCCACTCGCTGCCATCCACCAGCCCAATGCATGCCGCCCCCGCATCCTCATGTATAGTAAGTGCATGCAATGTCTAAGTAAATACGTGGAGCGGGTACATGTACATATAGATGTGGTATTGCCACCAAAAGTCCGCATCCGGCAGTCGCCTTCTCAGCCTAGCGGTCCCCGCCGCTGATGCTGCTCGTCCGGCGCGGGCTGGTGGGAGAGTTGGTGCTCGACCCCGACGGGTTGTCGGCGCGGGCAAAGAAGAGGTCCGTGACAGAGCCGCCGAACGGGCGCCCCGAGGTCGGCGTCTTGTTCTTGCCGTTCTCGCTGCCGGCGTCGTCCCCAGAGTACGCGCGCTCGTCCTCCGAGTGGCGGGGAATGTCTAGTGACCCGCCCGCGGGCGTGACGCTCCCAGAGTCGGCGCCAGTGTTGGACGCCTTCCGCCGCGCCTTCTTCGCATGGTGCCGACGCGCAGTGACAGAGTTGGAGAAGAGTGGCAGCAGGTATCGCTCGTCGAGAGCGGTGAACCACTGGCCATCCCGGAAGATCATGCCCTGGCGTCCGCTACCGCCAGCGTCCGCCTCGACGTCCCCGCGGTCGCCGTAGCCCTGCGGCAGCGGCTCCTCGTCCGACTCGTCTTCGGTCGAGAACGTGGCAGAAGACTGCTGGCGGGGAATCGCCAGCCGCGAAGGGCCACGGCGCGGGTAGTTGAGCCTGCCCTGGTAGTATACGGGCGCCTCGCCCTGCGAGCCGTACGCTTCGTCGTTGTCGTAGATGCCCTGGCCGTTCGCACCGGCGTACCTGCGCGAGCCCATCTGGAGGGAAATGTCGCCCTGATGCGACGTCCAGCCCTCGATCTCCTCGTCCGAGCTCGCATCCTCATCCTCGACGCCGACACGGATGCCGAGCACCTCGAGCATACGGCCGGTAGTGCCGCCAAAGACGATGACTGTGAGCACGACGACAACGAGCACAGTCGTGCGGAGCGCATCCGACTTCTCCTTGAGCTCCGGGTCGCCGGCGCCGATACCAGTCGCGAGTGCCACACCGACGGCTCCACGGAGACCGGCCCAGAAGAGCATCATCTGGTACGAGTGGGGGATCTCTTCGTACCGCTGGCCGCGGGTGTGGAAGAACCAGTTGATAACCTCGGAGAGGGGGAAGACGGCCGCGTAGCGCGACGCCATGACCGCGACCTGGCGTCAGTTCTGGCAAATACAAGTTGAACTCACGACTGAGACCAAGATGAACATGGGCTTGAAGACCTGGATCTTCTGGGTGAAGAGGTTGAGACCGAGATAGATAAAGATAAAGTTCTCCGACAGCTGCGCGAGGACCTGGAAGAGGTACTTTGTGGTGCGCTGCGTGCGGCGCGACATGGTGTGGTATGCGTAGTGCTTGAGCGTGATTCCGCAGAAGAGGAGCGACACAATACCACTCATGCTGAGTCCGTTGGAGAAGAAGTATGACGTGTACGCAACGAGCGCAACGATACAGCTCTCAATCTGGGGGTAGGTCGCAAGGTGCGAGTGCTTGAGACCAAGCGAACAGGCGAGTCCGAACGCGACGCCGAGCAACATGGATGCCGCGAACGAGAACAGGAACATGCCGATACCATGGAACAGACTCGAGAGGTAAATGTCCTCACCGTGGAAGTGAGACAGCGTCCTGGCGTCAGCGGAATGCAGCAGTTGGGGGTGTACTCACTCGTACATGACGATCGACACGGCGTCGTTGAGAATACTCTCACCAAAGATGATCGAGTACAGCTTGGGGTCGACCTTGGCGGTGTTGAAGATGGCAAGGATTGTTACGGGGTCCGTGGCGGAGAGCGTCGAGCCAAATATGAGACACTCGAGAAGGGAGAACTTGAGTCCCTCGAGGCCGATCAACGACCAGATGTATGTGAGGACGCTGCTGTCAGCGACGAAGGCATTCCTAGCCTACCCAATGCCGACCGCGGAGATGAACGTGCCCAAGAACGCAAACGTGAGAATGACACCAAAGTTGCGGAAGAAGTTTTCCTACAGTGTCAGTCGTGTGTGAGCCGCGGTAGTAAGACCCACCTGCTTGAGCTCGTAGCCCGAGTTGAGGATGATAGGCGGCAGGAGGAGGTTGAAGAAGACGGTGTGCTTGAACGCCTGATGTTAGTCTATAATACCAGTGTGGTAAGCTCACAAGCATGTCCTGGATGATGGAGCCGGGGGATAGACGCAGGACGAGGCCGACCGCCATGCCGACAAAGATGGAGATGACCGTCTCGTGAACGGCGCGGATGCGCTTGATCTGGAGATAGTACGAGGTGCAGAGCGCCATGATAAGAAGGACGCAGAGAATGCAGAGACTCCATCTGCTGTCAGCTACACGGGTTGCACTTTGTCAGCTCACGAGGCATAGTACTCTTGAAGTTCGGCCGGTATCTCGCCGCCGTCCGGCGGCTGGGTGATGGGCTCCTTCATGGCAAGGAGGTGGGTGGTGCTGCGCGTCGCGGAGGGTCAGGTGGAGCTGAGATTGGACGTGTCAAATCGCTGCAATGGTGCGGTGCTGATGTCTCTGACGCTGTGGGAGAGACGCAGAGTGTGGGCCGGCGCTGGAGCTGATCGTGAGCGGGAGTCGCGTCGCTATCGCTGTGGCGTGTAGAACGCCGAGGTGGAGTGCGCGTGTGGGGCGCGCGAGTCGGGGAGAGGAATGCAGGAAGCGTCAAGTGTTCTGGCTAGCCTGTAGCTGTAGGTTATACTGTCGACGGCGGCGGCGGCGGGGCGACGACGACGACGATGATGATGATGGTGATGATGGAGGTGATGATGGATGACAGCGTTGTCATGTCCTCTTGTGGAATGTGGGGGACATGGACATTCAAGACGCAGTGACGATGTGTTGAGACGGAAGTATTTTTAGAATGTGACTTCTCGAACCTGGCTCTGAAGCATGAGGCAGTTGCTACCCCCTTCCTGTGCCATAGTATGCTACCCCCTCCCCTTGCTGCTACCCCCGTCTCCGTCTCTCAACGCCGAGCACCAGTGCTCCGAGAGCAGTCCCATGCACAGGACAACGGCATTGCGGGGCATCGCATGACGGCGCGGCGATGCTCTCTTTTTTGTCATTGATTGGTATACATGGCGCAGACCGGGGTGGGTCATTTAGTCTCGACCCTGGTCTGGGTTACATCTACGCGGCCTCCGCCGCCACCGCCACTGCTTCTGCTGCTGCCATCTTCTATCTAGCTCTGCAATACCGCCGGCGCGCGCRKCACAYGKSCTCGAGCRCCGMGMTGWATCARKAMWRGCATCARCKTCAGCGAWTSRAMCKGCGAGCCTACCATTGTYTCCRYGCAGGAAAGTGTCGCCGTACTTTGCCGTCAGGCGGCCGTTGGACCACTCCTCGGTCTCCTCGAGCGCGACGTTCATGTAGCCGTCCAGGCAGGTAAGAAGGCCTGCGTGTTAGCATCAGTAATGGTGTCGGTGCACGTTGCGCTGCGTTCGTGGAGGAGACCAGCGCGATGGGGTTCTGCGGCAAGTGGGGGCAGCGCTGGCGCTGACGGTGCGCTAGGAGCTGGATTCTTCGGGCCCTGTATCTGAGAGAGAGGTCACAGGTTGATGTAACCGACCTAAAGAGAAACCTGCCCTCTCCATGGGAACACAGAACATGGAACACGCTGAGCCCCAAGGCAGGATACAGCCCGACGCGCTCATCTCGGTCCACGGCGCGTGTCGGCAACCAGAGCGCTCACGTCGACTCGCATCACACAGTGTCTGTGACCAGACTCTCGCATGGTTCCCTCCACCATGACAGCATGGCAGATCGAGCAGTCGAGCAGCTTGCCTGCAACAACGATGGGAGCTGCACTCACCGTGGTAGTCGACGCCGCTTCCGATGCGGACCTTGACCTTCTTGCCGACAATGTTCTTCAGAAAGTCGGAGGGGGAACCGGCGACGGGTCCGGAGTTCTCGTCGGGCTGGGGGGATGGGGAGTCCATTGTGGTGAGGGGGGGGGTATAGAGGGTGGTGGTGGTGGTTGTTGCAGACGTTTGTTGATGTTGCTGCTGCAATGTCGAGCAAGGGAGAGTGGGTGGTTTGGGTGGCAGGGTCAATTACGTAACGGTTATAAAGTGGGGGTGTTGTATAATATACCTGGCCATGCCAGGTCAGGTGACTTTATTGACTGTTGTGGCCTCTCCGCGATCCCACGGCGGTGACCTTGTTGTTGTCCTCCTCCTCGTCCTCGTCGTCGCCTTCATCATCCCATCCATCCTCATCCTCATCCACTATTTACGCCGACTCCGAGGGGACAGATACCGCTCTCACCCACACCTCTCTTGGCCACTACGCGAAACCGCTTTGCCTGCACGCCTACTCCACGGCAACCGCCAAGCTCACATCTCCTCGCCTCCTCCAACCCTCCCACCCCGCTGATTCTCGCGTCGCACTCCGCGGCAACATCCCCACCACAGCCATCCACTCCAACCATCCCCACCACCATGTCACTCGGCACGAGATCCGACGCGCACGCGTCCAAGGATGCGCACTCTGACTCTGGCGAGCGCTCGCCCCGCAACGGCTCCGACCCCCATGACCCCTTTGCCAACCTCGACCCGTCGCTGCACCCCGAGACGCTGAATGCCGTCGCCGACGACACGTCCAACAACCCGTTGACCGACTTTGCGCAGCACGTGCTCGACGGCCGCGACAATGAACTGCTGGGCTTTGGATCCGACGAGCAGGCGCTTCTGGCCATGGGCGAGACCCGCCTCGACACGCTCCTAGAAGCGGCGCACAAGACGGAGCGCGAGCGCCAAGGCCTCGAGGGCGAGGGACCGCACGACGACTTTCACTTTTCGTCGGCGTCGGCGGGCCACGGACACCACCATGCTGAACACGGACACGAGCACGAGCACCTCGAAACTGCGCGGGCCGTCGCCATGGCGGCTGCCGAGGCGGAGCAGCCGCCCCCACCCCCGCCGCCCTCTAACGGCGTCCGATCCCACGTCATGGGTCGCAACAAGCGCCGCCGCGAGGGCGACGAGATTGTTGTCGGCCCCGTCGAGAACGGCGAACCGATCGACCCGATCAAGATGAAGAAGGACTCCCACGTGAGCTCACGTCCAGACACTAATAGCTGACCCCCAGAAAGAGGTCGAGCGCAGGCGGCGAGAGAACATCAACGACGGCATCAACGAGATTGCACGCTTCATCCCCGGTGGCATGGAGAAGATTGGCAAGGGACTCTTGCTGCGCCGCGCAGCCGAGTATCTGGCCGAGGTGACTGCCAAGGTTGCGCGCTTTGACGAGGAGCTCGCGAACCGCGATCGCGAAAAGGCCGAGGTCGAGGTAAGCTGCTGTGCCCGACTTGTGAGCTCACACGCCAGTCCATGCTGGCCCACACCGAGTCGCGGTACGAGGAGGAGCACGCGCGCAGCATGCGCTTTGAGACGTCGTGGCGGGACGCCGAGGACCGCGCGGCGACACAGCAGTTTGAGCTCGAGCGCGTCAAGCAGGAGCTCGAGGACGTCAAGAAGCAGCTCGCGGCCGCCAAGACATAGCCCTGTGAACTGCAACGGACCGGACAAAAATGAGTAAAGGAGAGATAAACTTTTTGGAGGGTCATTCTGAACTTTTGAGAACAAGGCAAAGTAGGAAGAGAGTAATTCAGGCGCCCTCCCGGCCCTGCAGGAGTCTTGTCTCTCTCGATGAGACGCCGAGTGGGCGGGGAGCGCTAGACGGGCGTTTGGCCCATTGTTGTATGTAGCCGATATGATGTGAGCGTGAGCAGTGCCAGTAGCAGCGGGAGCAGCTAGCAGCGTATGTGGGGTGATGCATGGCGGCGGACGCGCGGGCGGTAGCGTGTGCGTGGCCATGCGTGGAGGCCATCTGGCGATATGGATTGCGGTTGTTGACAACTCTGGTGGTAGGGAGAGGGGCCAATTGGCATTCCCGGGGGGGGGTCGTTTCAGCTTGAACTCGTGACAATGACAGCACAGCCAGGGGGGAGACTGGTTGGGCCTTTATCTCTCTCTCCATTCTCCACCTCCCCGGTCCCCCTCCTCACTACTGATCCCATGCACCATGCATGCCATGCCCTGTTCCACCCTTCGAGACGGAGCGCAGGGGGGGGTGAGAAGATGCCTTTGTCTCCGAGTGTGGAGAGAGAGAGAGAGAGAGAGAGAGAGAGAGAGATCTCGCCCAGTGAGAGACAGACGCCCACCCGAGCTCGTTGCAGTGTTTTGCAGTGCTCGCACAGATCTCACACTAGTCCGTACTATATAAAGATCCGAACACCGCAACGCCCCTCCCCGCCTCTTGTTCTCGTTCTCTCCCTCTCACTGTCAGCAGACGTGTCTGCATCAGCACAATGTCCGCCCTCCCCACCTCCTCGGCATTCTACACCCCCAGCAGCGTAAAGACAAAGGTCGCAGCCTCCCCACCACAAAAGGGCGTGAGTATCCCAGCCCTGTCTCACTCGGCAGGCGCACAGCGCCTCCCGGCGCCCCCCCACCAGCCGGCGCCTTGCAGGCAACAGGACACCGTGAACACCACCACCTATCAGCTAACACAAGCAGAAGCAGCAGAAACCGCACAAGCGGCTCCGCGCGCCGCCGAAGAAGAACATTGCGTCGCTCGCGCGTCTCCAGAACGTCGAGGATGCCAAGCCCAGGGTATGTCGCTGTCACTGCGCGTCCTATACCGCATCAGTACTAACCATCCCCGAAGCTGTCAAAGCTGTCGTGGGCCGCCGACGTGCTCGTGTACCACTCGAGCATCATCCCGATCGTGGCGGGCCCCGTCGTGATGCTCACGCTCTTCGCGGCCGGCGTCGCGCTCGCGAGCATCGTGTTCGGCAAGCAGGTCGCGCTCACGAACAACGTCGGTGAGTGTGGTACGCGTGCAGTGTGCTGCTGTGACATGTGACCACTGCCGCTGAAGAATGACGGTGGCCGCGTTCACTAATGCCAGTTCCCCTGCTGTCGGTCGTTGTCGGTCTGCTCCTTGGTAAGCTACAGAGGACACTAAGGCAGAGCTTGCACTCACGGCAGTGTTCCGCAACTCGACCGCGTACGAACGCTACGCTGAGGGCCGCAAGGACTTTACGGCGCTCATATCCAACGCGCGCAACTTGTCGAGGGTGAGTACTGAGAACGGACCCCTCCTCCGCAGACCAGCTGTGGAGCCCTCCACGTAAACTGGGACGCACGCGAGTCGAGCCGGAGGCGGCGATCCGTGTCTGTGGCATACACGAGGAGCCGTCGCAGAGCTGTCCCAGACCTGTCGCGAAGGGTTACCGGCCATGAACCTTGTGTGAAACGCAGACCCGCTGACTCTGTCGGCAGTCTATCTGGATCAACGTCGTGCCCCCGCCGAACGGAGAGATTGACCGCGCGGAACTGACCCGCCGCAAGAAGGAGCTCATCCGTCTGGTCGTTGGTTTCGTCTTTGCCACAAAGCACTACCTGCGCTCTGAGGCCGGCGCGCACCATGCTGACATGAAGGGTAAGCTGCTGCGGGATTCATCTTACGGTTCAGCTGATGCCAGGCCTGCTCCCGCACTCGCTGTCCGAGTTTGCGCGCCGCAGCACCGTCGACGTGTCGGATGAAGAAGAGACGGAGGCCGAGACCGCCGAGGCGGCCGATACGGTCGAGGCGTCCGACTCGCACAGCGTGTTCGAGGGCCAGTCGGCCTGCAGCTCCCCCAGGTCGATGTCTGTGGACAGGACCCCTCACGACGAAGAGCAGTCTATTGGACACGGCCTGCCTAGTGTTCTGAGGAAGCTGCCGTCCACAGAGTGGATCCACCCGCAGGCCGCCAGGGCCCAGGCGGGCCAGCGGCGCCCGTCTGCCGTCCGTGTGCGCGGCGGTCTCAAGGCGGACGACCTCACCATCAGCACGACGTCGACCTCTGCATCTTCCGTGTCCCTGTCGGAGCGCACCCCACTGCTCAAGGCGGGCGTTCGGACCGATATCCGCCGCACGGCCGAGGATGTTGAGGCCAAGACGGCCGAAGTGGCGTTTGGGCGCATGGTCGAAGTCGGCCTCCCGCTCGTCATCGCGCACGAGATCTCGCGCTCCATCTTCCGTTTCCGCCGCCTCGGGTACCTCGAGGTCGTCGGCCCGGCGGGCTTCAACTCCATGACGGGCCTCGTGCAGACGATGACCGACCAGCTCAGCTCGATGGAGAGGATGTGAGTTGGCTCATGCCCTCGGTTGACGCTGACCCGCCTCGCAGCATTCAGACGCCCCTGCCCTACGTCTTTTGCGTGCACCTCAAGCAGTGCGTTACGCTCTATCTGCTCTGTCTCCCGTTTGTGCTCGTCGAGACGATGGGGTGGAAGATGATCCCCGTCGTCATGTGCACCGCCTTTACGCTGTGCGGTGTCGAGGGCATCGCAGCGCAGATTGAGCAGCCGTAAGTTGGAATCTCCCCCAGTAACTGACGGCAGATTCGGCACCGACCCGTGCGACCTCAACCTGGACCTCTTCTGCACCGAGCTGCTGTGTGAAGTCGAGTGAGTGCTGCGGCGGGCGTGCATGGCACGAACGACTGCAAAATCTGGGGAATCCGGGGAATCCGGGGAAGTGTGGGGGTGCCGGGGAAAGGTGGCAGAAACGTGGATCGCAGGAACCGCAGTCATGATCCATACGAGTCAGAGAGAAATTCCAGGAAAATCGGAGAAAACTCACAGAAACCTCAGCTCGAGCGACGACGACGAGCTGACAGACAGGGCCATCATCGAGCGTCTCCCCGAGGGTGACCGCGACGACGACATTGCGTACGAGCGCTCGCTGTCGCAGATTATCAAGGACGAGGAGGATGGCGAGTAGGGTGCCAGCCGCCAGCCGCCAGCTGCCAGCCGCTCTGCAATCGCCCCCTTCCACCCTAGAAACCCCATACTCCCCAGGAGCTTCCCGCTGCTTGCTTGAACGAATAAAATTCCGCCACTGCCGCACTGTTTGATGATTTGTACCATGTTCACAAGCCACGAGAGAGATGTATTCCATGACGACCACGCTCAGCCTCCACTGCGGTGGCATTGCACTACTCGACTTACAACCCGACGCGGACCGAACTATGAAAGTGTAGACGTGAAAAGATCGGAAGACGAGAAATAACACCTCTTCGCGGAGGAGAGGGCCATGACACGGCAGCACAGGATATCTCGCTGTCCCAGTTCTGGCTGATCAAGTGGAACAGATGGAAAGCCCAATGTTGCGCCCAATTCATCTTACTCGCACTCTTTCCGTCGCACCAGTACATGCTGCCAGACAGCCCAAGCACTTGGCGCCCCCAAGTGGATGTGTGTGGCGTTCCCGGTGTCGCTCGGTGCTGCAACAGCCCCTCCCGAAACCCGTACATACAGCCTCCCGCCACCTGCCTGCGACATCCTGATATCCAGGCCGTATCAGCCAAACACCTGTGCGGCACCAGTACGCCCAGCATCCTGTTCCCGGCCCACTACGTGAGCACGTATCCCGGATACCCGGACTCGCCGCGCAGCACGTACAACCACGACCTGCATCTCCGCGAACAGAACAAAACGACAGAAGTGTGCGGGTCCGGTGGGCCTTGGACGCGCTACTCGAAGAGCGGCTCGCATACCTGGAGACAGCGGCGCGTCCAGGCGCGCCGGCACACGAATCCGCAGATGCCTGTCTCCGTCGGCGTCGGGATCTCGGCGGCGGACGTGAACGTCGGCGGCGGGTTCGTGGAGGTTGGCTTGACGGACGAGGTGGTCGTCGTTGTGGTGGTTGTCGTCGTGGGCTTGCGGCCCGGCGCCGCGAGGGCGGCCGAGGCGAGGACGAGGGTGAAGAGTGCTTTGACGGCGACCATTGTGGTTGTGGAGGCGGTTGTGGCAGACGAGGGAGGCGAGGTGGGCTAGCGGGGGAAAGGTGCTTGGAGGCGGGGACACAAATATATATCCACATGCCGTCCGAGGACGAGGACAAGGAGCCGGATCCCGCCTGCGAATGCCTCGTCCGTCGGCCAAGACGTCCTCTGTCTTTGTTTTCAACTCGGCCCCTTTCGTCTCCCGTCACATGAGTCGCCACTGCCAGATCGATTTGAGATTTCGACGTCTCCGGGACTGCGCGGAAAGATCTCGCGACAGAGATCTCCACTCTTAATCCGCCACTTCCGCGGAATATTTCAATTTAATGGGGACCGAGAGGCCAGCCGGATGGCAGAAGATCAAAATATCAGAGACAGAAGAGTGCTTGGCAGAAATGAGTAGCGGCGCTCGCCGCGGCAAAAAGATACAACCTCCAGCGAGGAATCGAACCGAGCCGGCACCGACCCCCTGTGCGGCAACTCTGTCCGCCAAGGTTCCGAGTCGCGTGCCGTTGCCTGACTATGTACGGTCTGGGCTGCTGTCCTTGGCACCCCTGTAGCCTGTGGCCAGTGGTTACATTAACGCCTCGTGCTGCATTGTCCGCTACGCGCTACAAAAGTACTCGACCGATTGTCCGTTGTCGTCAGCCAGCGACTTGTGGCAGTGTCCGTGTAGTGTGAAATCTCGCGATACATTGTCCGTTGTCAGCCAGCACATGTTTATGGCCGACTTGTAGTGTCTATGTGGTTGGTGGATGTGGTAGTCCGCACGCCCTAATTGTCAGCATTCTGTCACATCGCCGTGTCGCGTCGCGCCGCGTCGCGTCGCGTCCGCCGTACTCACGCTGTTGCTATGTGCTAGCGCTAGCTCACATGGGGCTTGCACACCTTCATGCAAAGCGAGCGGGTGTAGGTGCGACGCGCCAAGTGGCCGCACACCGAGTCGCAGAGGCCCGGCGCGGGCGGTATTCTCGGCAGGACCGCGATGGGCGGCTGCGGCGTCCGGGGTGTCGCGTTGCTGGTGGGCTCGGCTACCTCGGGCATGGGGGCAGCCACGGCGTACTTCGCGAGCACGAGGGCGAGCGCGGCTTTGACGATGGCTACCATGTTCGTATGGGTGTTGGGTATGGAAAGGTGCGGGGGTGAGGAGCGAGTTTGCAGGCGATACGTGATGTGTTTATGCAGTCAGCACTCGCCACCGTAGAGTGAGGACTACACTGCCAACAACTCGAAACCGCGACGACAACCGTCATCTGACAATGGAACCACAGCTCTGCGCATGCTGCAGGCACATAGCAATGTTGTCTTGTTCGCCTTCTGTCTTGGGCTCCCGCCCGCCGTGCCTCGTGACGGCAGCACCGGGTCGGTCCAACCCCCTTGCTTGCTCTCTCTCCCAGAGTTTCTCCACTCTGGCTCGGACGGACGCGTCTCGCCCCTCGCAGCCTTCCCGGGACGTTTTGTCGGGACCTGCCCAGCGCCTGGCAGCCTGCAGAATACGCTGCGACGCAAACTTCCCGAGTCAGGTCCAAACCTCATCTCTGTTTGGACCCGAGGCGTGCAGCAGCCTGGCTCTGACATGCATGGGGCAGCGACAGTCTCGGGACGAGCTGGCTGTGCGTCCCGATAACCTCTGCTGGCTGCTTGCCGGAGAGAGTGGCCAGCACGCGAGGAGGTTGCTCTCTGTCCGTCTGTGCTGAACTCTGTATGCGCATCGCGCGTCGCGTTTCTTGCTGTTACGTTGATTACATTCCTCGGGATGACTCGTCGTCGTCGTCGTCGTAGGACGCCTCCTCAGCTGATGGCGATGCTCAACTGGGCCTGGACCTCTGCACGAGGTACAGTGATCACCACGAATGCCCCCACCCATCATGCGACGTCTGTCCCATGTCCTAGAGTAGACTTGCCCGCCACCAGAATACGTAATGCCACCACCCAGAAATACATACATCCAAACATCGAAACATGGAAACAGGAACACGGAGGCATTACACACACAGATACAGAGACCCGGTAACTTAATTAGGTCCTGGTAACCAGCTGCTGGTGACAAACGCGCGCACAGACGCGCAGTGCAGGCGCCGTGACGCGGTGACGCGGTGACGCCGTGATCGGTGCTGCTCGATGCTCGATGCTCTCGTCGCCAGCACGTGGCTTCCGGCTCAACGTTCAACATGGCGCGCGCATTGCAGCCAATAGCACGCAGGAATTAAATGCAGACAAAAATGCAGCCAAAAATCGCCAAAAATGCAGCCAACCCTGGGCGTCCTGCTTCCAGCCTGTTGTATGGGCCTGGGCTGCCACAGGCCATACTGCCATCAGCTGCATCCTCGGTATTCTGATGAACCTACGCCTATTGCTGAATGGGCTGGCACACAGCGAGGCACATCGTGCTGCGGGGAGCGTAGGTGCAGAGGGGTCGGCAGAGCCTCCGGGGCAGGAGAGACGAATACTGCACCGGGGACGGCACCTTGACAGGCCCGGTGGTGGGCGGTATCTGGGCGAGGCCAGACGCGCGTGCCGGTGCCGGTGCGGCGGCGGCGTACGCTGCGAGAAGGAGGGCGAATGCGGCTTTCAGTGCGACCATGGTGATACTCGAGGGCTGGGGGGAGCGAGTAGACTGAGGGCCCGGGCTGAATATATACCTCACGACTAACAACGGACAGAGGATGCTTCACTACAAGCTGCCGGCTGCGCATCTTGGCATGTCCGTCCCGTGGCCAGTGGCGCGCCGCCCGCCGCCTGTGGCTCCGCGCCCCTGCATCTTGTGGCCGCAGGGATAGTGTCTGTCACGTTCTCTGCCGCTGTTCCACTTTATCGCCCGGGCTCTCCCGGGCTTTGGAGCTGCAACAACAGATAGTTTCGCATCCTTGGGTAGTCGCCCTTCATCCGCCACACGGCCTCTTCATCATCACTGCACCACCGCTATGTTCTACAGCAATGTTGTCGTCGTTGTACACTAGTCGTCAGTTCTCGGCCACGCATCGACACGTACGTGGAGAGGCGACGCACCTAGTTGACCGGCGTCTTGCACACGGCAAGGCACACTCTGCGGCGGACCCAGCTGCCTTCACCACGACTACACGCGCTTTCACAGAGGCGCGGCTTTGAGGACACCGCAGGCAGGAGGGACATGTGCCGGATTTGACCTCTGATCTCTGAGCGAATCTTACGCTTTGGTCACAGGTCATGCATGTACAGTCCTGGGATGCTGCAGACGGGGCGGACTTGCCGGCACCACTGCATATACCTGACATGAGCATGCATACGCCCCTCCGTCTCATGATCGCGGCACGGAGATCTGTGACACCTAATCTCTTCAGACAACGGAATGTTCCATCTGTCCCATTCTGCCACATGCCCCACGGCCTGTCTCGTATGCACATCTAGAGCAACTCGTCGGCGAGGTACTCGCCAGCCACGTTTGTGCTAATGTACACTCTCGTGGAGCTTGGCCCCGAGATCTTTGCTACGTTGGGTTATTCGKTCATCTGCACGCGTCAGCTTACAGACTCTGAAGCTGCACTCA
>PQXP01000513.1:0-16833 GCA_002973495.1 Apiotrichum akiyoshidainum
TGGCCGTTCCCAAGCTTACCAGCAGCCATTCCCCGCTTCAAGACTCAGCGCAGCACGTCCCCCCCGCCGCCACCGCCGCCGCTGCTGTCGCGAGCGTGACACCGGCTCCCTCCACATGCCCTAGGACACGGCACCTCAACCTCCACTCGCACTCACTCTTGAGCTTCTTTTCATTCTCTCATCAACTCTCTCCATCTCTCTTGCCACTCGACACCACCCGCGCCCGCACCCTATCTCGCGTGCCGACGCACTGCCGAGAACTCACGTTACGGATCACAACGCTACTCTCCACTCCATCACCGACGGCGGCCCCCACGCGCTCTCATGCCGCTTCCTAGCGGCATCATCCCCCTCGCGCCGAGCGGCGCAGCGCCGCCGCCAGCGTTCCTCGTCCGCTTTCCCGAGGACGCCTGGCTCAAGCTTGCCGCCGCATCCAAGAACGGCGACGAGGTCTCGTTTACCGTTGACGATGGCATCGTGAGTGTCCTCCCCGCCCGCGTGCTTCTTTTGTTCTTCGTCGCTGACCCCAGCACCTCAACCTCCCCGGCGAGGACCCGATCGAGCTCGATGCGCGCACAAATGCCCCGACAGAACTGTACACATACACGCGCGGCAGCCTCGACTCGCTCGGCAGCGCATCCTCGCGGTTGTCCGTGCCCGTGACGGCGGCGACGAGCGCACGCGCGGTGGAGAAGGTGCGCCAGACAAACGAAGCGCTCGAACGACAGCGTCAAGCGCGCGCGGACCGGGTCGTCGGCAAGCCGACCCGCCCCGCCCCCACCAAGCCCGTCAGCAGCAGCGCGACGAGTACGTACGTGCAGCCATCGCCGCCGCTCCAGGCCCTTCCGATGGCGCGCGCAGTCAGCGGCCCGTCCGCGATCACATTAGCGACCACGACAGAAAGGATACCGCTCAAGACGCGCATTGTGCAGCTGCTGGCTCTCGGCCCCGCGAGCGTGGACGAGATCCTCGACCGCACAGGCGGCAACCCCGACGAGGTGATACGTGCGGTCAAGGTGGTGAGTCACGTCACACGAGTGTGAGTGTGTGCTGACTTGCGCAGATAGGACAGCTCAACGCAGGGCGCTACCGTCTGCGGCCCGCGCAGTACGCAAAGATCAAGATCGGGCCGTGGAAGTACACGTACGACGAAAAGGCAACGGTCATCGAGCTTGCGCGTAAGGCGTTTGACGAGCTGGGTCTGCCGGCGGACGCCGAGGAGCGCGACGAGCTGGAGAAGAAGGCGCGCGAGGCGCTGGAGGGCGGTGCACCTGCTGCTGGCGGGTCGCAGTCTGGCGCGTCGCAGCCGGCCACCCCACCAGAGCCCGTCGCTGCACCTGCGCCAACGGCCTCCGTTTCCCCGCAAAAGCCACTCCGCAAGCTGCCCGCCGCTGCCCCCGCCCCGGCCCCCGCCCCGGCGCGCGCACGCAACGAGTCTCCCGCCCCGTCCGCCTCCGCCGTCACCAAGACCAAGGCCGCCACGCGCGAGACCAAGGCGGGCACACCGACGCCGCCGCTCGGCAAGAAGATTGCCAAGATGCGCGAAAGCTTCACCAAGGGCCGCGCCAGCTCTCTCCCGAACGCCAAGGGCGCCGACGGCACCGCGAGCCCGCGCCTCGGACCCAGCGGGTCTCCGGAGGATGACCTGCCTCCCGTGGACCTGAAGAAGGAGAAGGAGAAGGAGCCTCCGGCGAAGAAGAAGGCCACAGCGGCGCCGGCTGCCACGGCCAACGGCTCGACGCGCAAGGGCGGCGTCGACATGAAGAAGAGGAACTCGCGCGACTACACGTCCTCCGAAGGCAGCGACAGCGAAGACGACCGCGACCGCCGGCGCAGCCGCAAGAAGGCGACAACGACGACAAACGGCAAGGGCGCCAGCGCAAAAGCTGCAAACGGCTCGACAGCGCGCGGACGGCGGCAGTCGCCCATCTACACTTCGAGCGAAGACGAGGGCTCGCGGCGTAAAAAGCCGCGCGAGAAGGAGACGGAGCGCGAGCGCGCGGCCAAGGAGCGTGAGGAGAAGAAGGAACGCGAGCGCGAGGCCAAGGAGCGCGAGGAGAAGAAGGAGCGTGAGCGTGAGGCCAAGGACCGCGAGCGGGAACGCGAACGTGAGCGCGAGCGCGAGCGCAACAAGGAGATGGGCGAGATCCTCGAGGACCCCCCGCGGCCGTCGCTTAAGCGCAAGGCCGACAAGCCCGCGGCGAACGGCAACTCTAGCAGCAACGGCAACGGCAACAGCAACGGCAGCAGCAGCGCAGTGTCAGCCGCAGCGCGCCGCGGCGCCGGCCCGCTAGCCGCGGCGCCGAACGCCAAGGCGCTCCGCGACCGCTACGCCGAGATATACCCTCTGTACCAGCAGCTGTCCGCAAGCCTGGCATCCGTGTTCCAGAACGCCGAGCGCGTACGCGATGGCGGCTCCCCAGCCCCCGGGTCCATATCCGAGTCGGACGTCGCCGGCAAGATTGCAAAGTACGAAGAGTACCATCGCGAGCTGGAGAGCATCCGCGCGTGGTTTGCGCCGCACTAGCGTGTGCACTAGCACGGTGGACGACCGACGGCAGACTCTATACGACATACATACGGTATACGACGACGACGGCCGAGGCAACAAACACAATAGAGGACGACGCGGCGCGAGGGCGGCGAAGGGATATGGATTGCAGAGGGTCGGTCGCAGGGATGGGGTACAGCCAGGTACAGAAGTACAGGCGGGACGCGCACTAGCGTGCCCCGAGTAGCATAGAGCACCAACGGCCGCCCAGCTGCCGCTGGTAATTGCTTGTTCGTTGTAACTATAGTGGGCCATCATGCATGGTGTGTGTACTGCGGGGTCTGCAGATAGACCACTGGGCGCATGTTGACGAGGGACGATGCCGCGGTATCCTCTGCACTGGCAAGTAGCACTCGGCAGTGCACCCACACGCACACTAGGACCATGGATGGGACAAGCTCCAGCAACAGATTACAGATAAGAAAGACAACATGCATCCTAACGACCGCGGACAGGAAGACCGGACAGAAAGCAGAGCGCAGAAAGACCGAGAACCAAAAGGGAGACACTCTGTCTACTTCTTCTTGCCCGCCTTCATCGCGGCGATGCGCGCCTGGCGCTCCTCGCGGCGCCGCGCCATCTCCTTGTCCTTTTCCTCCTTGGACATGCTCGCGAGGGACGGCTGCGGCGTGGCGGGCTTCGAGTCGGTCGACGAGCGCGGGGACGCCTCGGTCGGCGGCGACCTGATTGCTGGCACCGAGGACGCCGACACGGTGCGTGCTGCCGGCGCCGGTGCCGGGGTCGGCTTGACGGGCTTTGGTGCGACAATCTCCTTCTTGGCCGGTGCCGGGGTCGGCTTGGCGGCGGGAGTGACATAGTACGACTGCGCGGGCGGCGGCGCCGCGACCTCGACGGGGGCGCTCTCGAACGCGGTCCAGTCGTCCGTGTCGGCGTTGACGTCCATGAGGTCGTCGTTCCCCCACGCGTTCGCGACCTCGTCGTCGTCGTCGTCAAACTCGGCCGCGAGCGCGTCGGCCAGACTTGAGCTGGCGGCCGGCTTGCTGCTCGCGCCGCCGCCGAGCTTCATGCCCGAGGACGCCTTGGGCTTGTTCATGCCAAACGACGAGGCATTGGCACCAAACGACGAGTGCGCCGACGGCGTCGGGCGCGAGCCAAAGGCCGCGGCGGCAGAGTCGCTGCTCTCGCGCCGGGATGCGGACGGCGGGGAAGCCAGTCCAGACATGCCGCCAGCACCACTGCTGGCGCCCGCGGGAGGCTGCGCGGTCATGGACGAGTTGGCCTCGCTGGACGCAAGCTGCTTGCTGAGCGACGTGAATGCCCAGCCGGCCAACGAGCCCGCCGCGCCCGCCGCGGAGCTCACAACGGTAACGCCGAGGCTCGACGCCGACGCGCCCTGCGGGCCCTGCGAGCCCTGCGCCGAGCCGTTTCCGTTCATATTCGCCGGCGCGGCGCCGACACTATGCGGCGAGCGGTTGTCCTCGTCGCGGAGCACGGTTGCGGGCTGCTGTCAGTTGGACAAACGTGTGGCGGCAACTCACCATGCTGGCGACCTCGTCCTCGAGACGCTTGACAAACATATTCAACGCCTTAAAGGCCTGGTCACGGACAACCTTCTCCTTGTCCACCAGCGCAAAGGCCATGTTGGGGATTACACGGGCTGCGAGGTCGTCCTTGTCAAAGCACTCGCCGGTGGCCATGAGCGCCATGAGGGCGGCGACGCGCGCGTGGACAAACGAGTCCTTGAGCGAGCGGGCAAAAGCGGGGACGAGCACCTTTTTCTTCGTGTTCGGGCCCAGCATCGGCGCGAGGCGGCCGAGAAGAATACACGTGTTGGTACGGATGCTCGGCTCGGTGTCCGTCTGCATCTTGGCGAGCAGGCGCAGGAGCTCGTTGTTGAGGATGCGGTCGTTCAACTTGGACGCAAGGGGGTACACGGCCTTGATGGTCGCTTCGCGGATGACGGGGACCGTGTCGGCAAAGCCCGTGATGAGGTTGGGCCAGACGCGCTCGTTGACAGTCTTGTTGTCGAGCTTGTCGGCGTAGGAATCCAGGCCCTCGAGGAGCGCCATGCGGGTGCCGCGGTCTGGGGACGCGTACAGCTTGATGACGGGGTCGAGGACGACCTTGCTGTAGGTTGCTGGCGGCACGTTCTTGCCAATGGCGAGTACAAGCGGGAGCATGAGCGCCGACGGCGCGTTTGGAAGCGAGAGCGAGTGCAGGAGCGACGGCAGCACCTTGTGAATCAAGAACGCTTCGGGGAGCGAGCCGCCCTCGGCCGCGTCCTTGATCGTGCGCAGGAGGGCAGACTTTTCGCCGTCCGACCGCAGCTCGAATCCGTCAAGGCCCTCGACGAGCGCAACGAGCGGGTTCTCCTTCCAGAAGCGGGTGGTGTCGACCTCGGCGACAAAGTTGATCGTGGACAGACGCGTGCGCGCGTTGGGGTTGACCATGCGCTTCCACAGCGGGAACAGGCGCTTCGGGATGGCACCGGCCTGCGCGGGGCTCGGCGCAGCAGAGAACGTCGGCAGCGGCTTGTCGGGGTTGTAGAGGTAGAAGATGAACATTGCGAGGAGGTACGTATCCTCGAACGCGGGGTCGGTGCTGTTGTCAGTTTGGGATGGAAGCTGGTAACTCACTCCCGAAGCACGCCCCAGCCCCCCTTCTTCACCTCTGGGCTGGAAAAGTCGCCGGCGTTGCCGGGTGCCAGGCCGCCCAGACCCCACAGGACGCCAGAGGCGTCGTCGCGGCCGGACAACAAGTCGAAGCCGCCGAGACGCCACTCCATTGCGGGGGTGACGAACACGCTTCCAGGGATGAGGTACGCATGGTGCTGCAAGAGCGGCGGCGCGTTGAGGAATGCGAGCGCGGTCTGGCGTCAGCACTGGGGTGAGGAATGATCTTACCGAGACGCTCTTGAGACCCCAGCCCATCCACGACATCTTGGCCTCCTTGGCCTTTGCACCTGCACCGTCAAGGTCACGCATGACGGCGGCGAGCGGCCGGACGGGCTCGGTGGCAATGTAGACATGTGTATCTGTCTCGACCGAGTCGATGTACTTGATTCTGGCGTTAGCTTGACACAAGGGGGCGTAGCTCACACATCGGGATGCCTGATGGTGCGGAGCTTCTTGAGTGCGTTCTTTGCGAGCTGGAGCAGCGTGCGGCGGTCCTTGTTCCCCGGCTGGAGCGGGGGAAGGGTCGCGTCAAAGATGAAGAGAGTGAGCGGCTGGCCATCGTCCTAATGTTAGCTCCCATCGAACCCTCCCGAGCTACCTTCTTGACACCAGAACGGATGTCCCAGAGTGTTGCGCCGGCCTCGATGCCCGGGATGCGCTCCCCGATGGTGAAGGGGAAGGACACGCCGGTCGACGAGAGCACGGTCGAGGTGACCGACTTGAGAAAGTTCATCGTTACTCGTCCGATAGAGTGTAGGTTGTGCTAGTGATTGTCCCGCGCGGCGGCGATGTCGGCGGAACGAGGCGGAGGTGGCTGGAGGGCGCGGAGAGATCGAGGAGTGGATCTGCGGGTTGGCTGTGAGTGTGCCTGCCGCTGGGGTATGCGGGGGTTGTACCGGATGGGCTGTCGAGCAGCTGGCTTTGAACGAGTGAAGGGGGGGTGAGATGTGACTGCGACTTGTTTGCCAAACGGTTCCTCGGCTGCTGCATCGTGCTCGCGTCCGACCTCGTTGCTGTACAGCTGGTCATCGACGCCCTCCACCGCGCCGCGCACATCCACCCAGCCGGTCCACGCGCCTATCTCCGTTGTGCCACGTTGCTGGTTACAGCGCTAGCTGCCGTGCGTGCCTATAGAATGCCTCCGCCCGGGAACAACGCGCCACTGCCACACTCGGGCTGGGCCCAGCCTAAAAAGGTTCCGTTCATGTCGGGTGACTGGGCCAGAGGAGGAGGGGAGCAAGGTCCCTGGGGGTGACGGGATGTAAAAAGTGAGAGCAAACGGCTAAGTCCCAGAAAACGACGACTTAGCCGTTTTGGGGGGAATCTCGAAAGGCTGAACCACTCACCCCCGCCCCCCCCCCCCACATCCGTCACAATGTCCCAAGGTGTGTACGCCAAACCCCGTTGGTCCCAAACCATCTCGCGCTAACACCAAAAGGGGCGTCCGTGTCCCAGCGGCCCCCAGCGCACACTCACGCAAAACACGCTTCCATCTCGTCCATCACCCCCTCCATCAACTCGGCCCCGCCCCCGACAAAAGCAGAGGTCGAGCGCAAACTCTCCGTAAAGCTCAGCGGCGTCAACATTCCACGCCGACCAACACGCGTGCGTTTCCATTCTCATTCCTACATCCATTCCTAACACCCAGAACTCGCACATTTCCGGCAACGAGTCGGACACTTCCAACGCGTCCACCTCTCTCCCTCCCCTAATCACAAACTTTGGCGGTGCCCACTTTACAGCGTCCCCAGTTGGAACCCCCTCGACCCCCCACGCCCCGCACCTCCCACACGGACCCCTCAGCGCCATTGCCGAGCGGCAAAACAACCCAATGACTGCCGAATCGCCCCAGGAGGAGAGCGTCGCCGGCACGGCCGTCGTCGATGATGATGATTCCGAGGAGGAGGGCGGCCAGCAGATGCGCATGGAGGGAGAGCGCATCTTCAAGTCTGGCTTTCTGATCAAGAAGCAGGAGCGGAGAAAGGTGGGTACCGTGTGCGAGTGCTTCTAACCTCAGGTCTGGAAGAAGAAGTGGTTTGTGCTGCGCTCCACCAAGCTCGCCTACTACAAGGACAATCGGGTACGCCTCCATAGCATACACAGCTGACAGCAGGAATACTCGCTCTCGCGCGCCATCGAGCTGCGCCAGATCCACTCGGTCGTCCCCGTGACGTCTGAGAAGCAAAAGCACCCATTCGCATTTGCGATTGTGACCTCGGACAGGAACTTTATGGTCGAGGCGTTGAGTGCCGAGGAGCGCGACGACTGGGTCCGTGCGATCACCAGCGTGCGCAAGCGCATGTCGGAGCGCGAGGAGGAGGAGGCGCGGCGACAGCAGACCCAGCCGCAGCCGCAGCAGCAGACCCAGTCGCGGCCGGTTGCCGTGCCAGCGGCGCAGGCGCCGCACCCGGGGGACAACCTCGAGATTGACACGCACCACGGCACCTGGGCCAGCACGTTCTCCAACTCGACAGGCATCTCCGTGTCCCCCGCGGCATCCACGTCTGGGGCCTTTTTCCGCGGCAGCGCGCCGGCGCCATCCGCCTGGCAGCCGCCGCAGGGGCACGGCACGGGCCCGCAGAGCCCATCCGCCCTCAACTCGCCGCTCACCAATATGAACCTTGGCCGCTCGCCGTCGACCGGCGCGCCGCCGCCCAGCGCCGCCATGGTCAACCGGCGGCTGTCCAACCCGATCCCGATTCCCAGCATCCAGACCAAGGCGGCGCAGCTGCGACGCAACCCGTCCATCGAGCACACCACGAGCCCAGTGGGCGGCGCGTCGCTGAGCCCACCCAACATGACACCCCAGTTTGTGTCGTCGGACGAGGACGAGGCGTACTTTTCGGATCCGGCGGCGGCGCTGCCAGACTCTGCCCAGGCAGCGTACCCGGCGATCGACCCGAACCAGCACATTCTCGCCATGTACCTGATGAAGCTGAGTCGGAAGACGACCCGCCAGGTCTGGCGCAAGCGCTGGTTTATCCTGACCGCCGCGGGCGTGACGTACACAAAGAGCCACATGGTGAGTGCAGCAAGAAGACTCTTCTGACGGCAGGACTCGCGCCCACTCACGTTTATCCCGATCAAGGCCATCCTGGACGTGTTCTCTGTGGATCCCGAGGACGACGACGGCGACGAGAGCAGCGGCCCCGAGGGCCGCTCGCGGTCACCGCCGGGGAGGCACACGTCGATGCGGTCGCGAAAGGAGCCGTCGGGCCAGCACAAGCCGCAAGACCACGTCGTGCGCATCGTGTGCGCAAAGCGGCGGTACGACCTGTGTGCGCCGTCCGAGGAGGAGGAGATCAAGTGGATCGCGGCGATCCGCGCGCTCATCAACCGCGAGCGCGCGCCGGCCACCGCACCGGAAGCGGCCGCCCCGAAAGCCCAGCAGCCGCAGCAGCCGCAACAGCAGCAGCAGCCGCAGCAGCAACAGCACCCGCACCAGCAGCAACAGCACCCGCACCAGCAGCAACAGCAGCAACAGCAACAGCAACCGCTCGTTCTGCCGCACATTGCCATCCCCTCGCCCGTGGGCTCCATGGGCGACTCGCCAACTAGCGTCGCTGCGCGCCGCACCGCCGCCCGATAAGTCCGCCCAAAAGCTGGCGGTTTAATATCTCTTTACTTTTCTACTTCATTTGTCACTAGCCACCAGCAACCGCAACAGTAACAAGCAGCAGCAACGACCGACCGCCGACAGTCATTGATCCATTCCATTCCACGGGCCGCGGCCCTAATCCTCTATTTCTGTACATAGACATGCCAACGCATTGCACGACGCGTGGACGGCCGGGGCAACGTGGTCGATCTCAGTCGCTTGAAGCACAAGGGCAGTTTAGTGGCAGCTCGCGCGTGCGCGCGTGCAATGAGCACACCAGGGGAATGAGTGTGCATGCACGGTCTAGGGTACCTAGGTACGGGAATCTATTGGACTACTTCTGCTATTATCTAACACTACGAGTACACACTGCCTACGCTCAGATGCGGAGCTCCGAGTACATGACCGGGAGGAAGACGACGCAGGCGGTGTAAAAGACCTTTACGCTCCAGAGGAGGAGGCCCGGGACCTGGGCCCACGAGGGGACGACGCGCTTGCCGCCGGCGGACGTCGGCGGGACGCCCTGCGAGAGGAGAATGTAGATTGAGTAGAATGCGACGCAGAAAAAGTGGTAGAAGAGGACGGCGGGCTGGGGCGCGAGCGCGGACAGGAGGCCGACGGGGCCGCTGACGCACTCGCCGCCGCGCTCAAAGTACTTGAAGCAGCCCTCGCGGAGCACGGCGAGGTCGTCTGCGGTCAGCACACGTCAAAAGTCAACACCTACCCTGGGCACCACCAAAGAGGTCGTAGAGCGCGATCGAGAGGACGTTGACGGTGCCGGCCATGTTCTTGCGGGCCCAGAACCAGTCCTTGAGGCGGTCGGAAATAACGTCCCAGCGCTCGATTCCCTCGCGGCCGGCGGGCAGCTCGTCGTCGGGGCGCAGGTACTGTGTGAGGAGGACGGCGTCGTGGAACGCTACGGTCATGCCGCCGCCGGTGAGGGGGTGGCGCATGTTCCACGCGTCGCCGACGAGGATGGCGCCGGTGAGCGAGTTGGAGAGGCCCTGCATGGACGGCGGGAGGAACGAGTTTGGCATGGTGCGGAGGCGCTGCTCGTCGAGCGCCTTGCGGATCGCGCCGTGCAGTGTCTCGGGGAGGTGGGGGAGAAACTTTTCCAGCAGGTGCGCCTTGAGGCTGCCGTCGGCGACCGAGGGCAGCTTGCCCTTTACGTCGACGAGCATGCGGATCTCGCGCTTGCTGTCGCCAATCTGGTACAGCAGGACGGGTCCCTCGGGGGTGAGGCACACGGTGCCGTGGTACTTGATTGGCAGGTCGACGTCCTTGATGACCACGCCGACAAAGTGCGAGCGCAGGATCGGCGTCGGTGTGCGCGTGCCCTGGATGCTGCGGAACTTTGAAAAGCAGCCGTCGGCGACAATCGTCAGCGGCGCGTAAATGTTCTTGACCTCGGCAGGCGCGTCCGAGCCGGCAGGCGCCTTGAGCGCAGCAGAGACGCCAATGACCTGGTTTGTGTGCGGGCAAAAGACGAGGTCGCGCACTGTGCCCTCGAGGACGGTAGCGTTCGGCGCGTCGTTGAGGACCTTTGAGCGGAGCGCCTGAATGAAGCGGCCGTGGTGGAACGAGCGGCCCTCCTTGCGGCCGCTGCCGCAGGTGACCGCCCACTCCTTGGCTCCGCTCGCGTGGCCGTTGGCGTGGCCGTTGGCGTGGCCGTTGGCCTTGCCGTTGGCCGTGCCGTTCGTCTGGCCATTCTTGACCATGCCCTCGAGGTCGGGGTAGGGGATGGGCACCTCGCGGTCGCCCGAGATGACGCAGTATCCCTCGACGGGGGTCGCGTCAATGCCCTCGAGCGTGCTTGCGAGGCCGAGCTGCTCGAGGGCACGCACGCCGCCGGGCTGGAGGAGCTCGCCGACGATGCGGTCCGGTTCGCTGAGGTCACGCTCGATCATGACGACGGAGCGGCCGGCGTGCGAGAGCGAGTACGCGAGCGCACATCCTGCGACGCCGCCGCCAATGACGATAATCTCGGGGCTGAGCTCGTGGACCTGGGGTCAGCGGGCATTGCTGGCGAGGTGGAGGTGCCGGATTCAACGAGACTCACGGGCACGGTTGACGGGCCTGCGACTGGCTGCGGGGTAGAGTTCATGGTGTGTGTGGTGGTGGACAGAGGCTGAGGGGTGGTGGTGAAGAGACAAGAGGTAAGAAGAGGGTGCTTATAGGTGGCCGTGTCGTGCCATGCGAGATGTTGATTTCAAGAATCTCTCTCAGTTATTGTTCTTTGCAGTGTGGTTGCAGTGGTGGTGGGTTGCCCTGAACAGCGCACCTCGTTTTCACGGCCAAAACCATCGTACCACCTGCTGATAACGCGGGCTTGAGTGCCATGCTCCCCGATATCCCTGCCTGCCTGCCTGGATGCTGGCAGCCAGCCGCGTCCACTGCCGCAAGAACAGAACAATAAAGAATCCAGCCCGTGCCACTGCCAGCCATGTACGCGCACACAATAGCATGGCTCATGGAACCACTGCACAGACCCATGCACACCAGCCCGTCTCTTACTTTCCTCGGGACAGTTCGAACTGTTGCATCGTTGCATACTTGGAGTCGATCCGGCGATCKMTYRKRCCAGCGCTGTGTCTGGGAAGCATAGGCTCATCCCTTGTTGCCAGTCTCGGTCTTGAACCCCGGTTCACTCCTACACGAGTCCTCGTACGAATCGACTCCCTCCTACTGGTCACGACCCGCTCAGGCCAGCTCGCCAGGTGGACGCTCATCCTCAGCTGGGTCACAAACATGACCAGACGCGCCGGCGCGTCAAAGACACGCCAAGCAGCGACAGCCAACGATACCCAACTAGGGTTGTCCCAAAGTCCCAGTCCGAAAATCTGCAGCCTGGAAGCAGGTGGTGCGCGTAATCACTAATCGGCCGCCCACGCTGCCGCAGACCAAGCTAGGCACTGCCGGTAATGAGACAATTCCAGTCGTCGTGGTCCCATTTTATGCAGTAGCAGCAGTCATGGGACCAAATGCCGACCCCTGTGAGAGTCTGAAACGCAGTGCGCCCGGCCACCTGCTGCAGTGCCGATCTCACCACCACCTTCCGACCAATGCTCCTCTGGTCAGGACAAGACTCTACCTCTGCAACGCAGAGGGAAAGGGAAAAAGAGTACACGATAAGTCGTGTCGTGCTCGCACGCTGAGTCGAACAGCGGTCAGCTCAGAAGGGATACAAAGCCACAACGAACGGTGATAACCACCTACACTATACGAGCATGTGTGTCGGCCTTTGTGGCTCCACGCCGGGCTGTGGAAGACAGCCTCGAGCTCTCAATCTCATCCCCCGGGTAGAGTACACGACCCGAGAAGCAGAGGAGCAGAGGAGGAACCAGCAAAGAGGGGGAGGGTCACGTTGACGCGTGGCGTTGGACTGGGTCGACCGGGTTTCTTAACCACATTTTTTCCCCGCTCCTGGGCCTCCCACCAACCCTCGACGGCCTCTACACCCAGCGCCTCGTGTAAAGCCCACGGCCATCGTTCAAGGGCTCTTGTGGTGTAGTGGCTATCATACTCTCTTAGGGCGGCAGCTTGCCTCTTAAGTTGGGAGTGGTCCTCGGTTCAAATCCGGGCAAGGGCCTTCGTTTTTGGATCATACGAGAGCAAAATGGATGCAGCGAGTCGGACAGAACTCCTGAGAGGGAGGTTGGACATTATTCTTTTGCTCGCGAAGAGGACGTTTGGCGGGGAAGAGGATACTTTGCGGAGGGGGGGGGGGGCAGATGGGACTGGGGTCGGAAGGTTGGGGAGAAGCGATAGGTAACCCTCTTGTGCGCCTTCTTCGCGCTGGTGCCTACGGCCGAGGCCACAGTCGCCTCCTGCACAGCATCAGGCGCCGAGAGTACCAGGTTGAGCACCAGGGGGTCGTCTGTGGCAAGTGTGATTATTTTGTGGATTTTAAACTTCTTTTGCAGCATTCTTAGCAGCCCAGGTGCACGTTTAGGCAGCTCCAGCCTGGTGCGCTTCCATGTTGCTTCACCACCAATAACCCACTGGCGATATGCGCGGCCGTCGCGTGTGCCCTCCGTCGCGCTGGGCACAGTCATCGACTACCTAACTTCGAAGCTGTTCTGCTGCGCCAAAATATTGTCCGTGTCGTCACATTCCCGCACTGAAGCTTCCACCCGCCTACAAGTGACGGGCAAGGCTCATCAGATGCACATCTCGATCGGCGTCCTCCCATTCTCCATACCTTGAGAGAGCGCAATGTGTGTGATCGTAACAGAGTAGCACTGACCCAGTTGATCCGCCGCCAGTGTGGCGCCGATCCCCCACCTTCCACAACTGCCACACTTTGCTTTCCCACTTTCCTCGCTTCTGATCAGACCCACCCACATAGAATCAAGAGGAGAGCATCGGCGCTCATGTGGTGTAGCAGTATCATGTTTCCTTCGGGTGTTCAACCCGCTCCTTTGGAGCACGAATGGAAGAGGTCCTCGGTTCAATTCCGGGCATGGGCCGTTTTTGCCAGTCAGAAGACTGCGGGGTGGTCGGAGCTGTCGATTGGTGGAGGTTGGGTGTATGTAGCCCACTTGATCTCCGTTGATTGAATTGATACGGGATATACAGCGATGGAAATTTAGTTCTCTCGCTGCGTTTATCACAAGTTGTGTAGTCCTCCATCTCCACAGCACTGCAGATCACAGCACCGGCACGGAATGGCCGACGCCGATTACCCCAGAGATGGTGCCCCGAGGCCGAGATACTCTTGCAGGTTGCCGCGGCCGACGAGGTACAAGCCATTGCAGGGAGCCAACGGGCAGCTCCGTAAAAGCATTGGGTGGGCGGAACCAATTATTCCCGGTGGGCTAGGCCGGCAGCCAGCCAGAAGGCCGTGGGTGGCCAGGGCCGGTTACTTACTGCCGACCCGGTGGGGTGGGGAATAGAGAGAGAGCCGTTGCTGCTGCAGTGCGCCGCACACCCACACCAATGGGCTATACGCGAACGACCGACGTCGACAACCTCCATCCCATTCATCTAGTATCCATCTTTCTTCCATTGTCCCCTATCCATATCCCTCTACTCCCCACCACAACCGCACACCCCACCACCACCACCCAGCATGGCACGCAAGGCCGCGGTCAAGTACCGCTCTCTGCGGTCCAACATGGTCCACCTCCCCCTCTCTCTCTACGCGTCTCTCGCCCAGTCCCAAACGGTATGGAAAGAACACTGCCCGTCCTAACATTTCAGCGCCCGCAAGGCCTCATCCTCCACCTCGCGCCGCTCGTCCCCGGAGGCAGCTCCCGCCGCGCGCCGCAGAGCGCGTACCTCGGTTGGAGCGGCCTCGCCGCCGCCAGCTCGCTCTCGGGAATCGGCGGCAGCCAGCTCGAGACCCTCGAAGTTGACCCCGAGGTCGCCCTCAACTACGGCTGGGCCGAGGGTACAATCGTAAGTCGCTAAACCCGCGTCAAAGCTCACCTCCCAGCTCGAGATCAGCATCATCCACAACCCCACCAAGGCTCGCTCCGTCTCGGTTACGCCCCTCTCTTCCGACGACTGGGAGATCCTCGTGCGTAATCTACCGTCCCCACGTGCTGACGACAGGAACAAAATGCAAACTACCTCGAGAACAACCTGCTGGGCCAGCTGCGTGCCGCGCAAAAGGGCCAGGAAATCGACGTCTGGGTCATGGGAAGGACCAAGATCCGGATACGCGTTGGTGAGTTGCTGCCCACACGACTTTTGCTGACAATAGACGCCACCAACCCGGCGACGACGAGCTCGTCAGTCGTGCTAGTGAACGCCGACACAGAAATCTACGTCGCCCCGCGCCCCCGCAATGCGCAGCCGTCGGCTCCCACCCCTCCTCCCCAGGTGCTCCCCACTGCGCCCGCGCCCGTCGCCGCCAAGGACAAGTCCGGAAAGGAGGCGTCCGCGGTCCTTCGCGTCGTCCCGCCCCGTGTGGGAAGCAAGTGGGGCGTCCCTGTGCTGGAGCACGAGGACTCGCAGCTCATCGGCACCGACCAGGTCAGCTGGGTTGCGCCCTCTACTCTTACCCGCATCCGCCGCCGTCTCGGCCAGGCTGCCGACCAGGCGCCTCTGTACGTGGCTCTCCGGAGAGAGGAGGCTCCCAAGGATAGCGAGGAGGAGGCTCCCAAGGAGGAGGAGGCCGCCGAGGAGGAGGAGCCCCCCCTCGAGGTCTGGCTGGCGCCCTGGGACGAGATGCCCACCGGCTGCCTCGTCCTCGCCGGCGAGGTTGCACCCGAGTGGAACAGCTGGGCCAATGCAAAGTGAGTTTACACAGTTGCTGGAGCTGAAGCCAGAATCACCGTCGCGGTACCCAAGCCGTCAAAGGTCAAGGTGAACGGAACCCACCCCAGCGCGGTTATCGAGGCCGGCGAGGCCGACCCCGTTCTCGCGGGCGTCGGCAAGGTGATTGACCGTGCTGTCAGCTACCTCAGCCGTGCGGCGCTCTCCAGCCACGCCAAGCCGCTCCTCATCACCGGCTCCAAGGGCTCGGGCAAGACTGCCATTGCCAAGGTCATTGGCGCGACCCTCGAGGCGAACCGCGACATCCTCGCCGGTGAGTTGTCGACCCTCTTCAAAACTAACAACCAGAGGTCATCTACAACGACGTCGGCCGCATGGACCCGGACGCGCGCGTCAAGCAGATCAAGGAGGAAATGTCAAAGTGGATCCAGGAGGCGACCGAGCGCCGCCCGTGCATCCTCATACTCGACAACCTCGAGCTGCTGCTCGGCCCCGAGAACGAGGTGAGCTTACTCTTCCAGATCCCAGCTGACTCCAGAACACGGCGACATCCAACCCCGCGATTCTTGCAGAGCACTTTTCCCGCCTGTTCTGTGCCGACGCCCTCCCCCGCGGCGTCATGGTGCTCGCGACGGCGACCGGCTCGGCGTCGCTGCACGGCCTGCTCACCTCGAAGCACATTTTCGGCGAGTCGATGAAGGTCATGCCGCCAAAGCAGGACACGCGCCGCGAGATTCTCGAGGCGATCGTCAAGGTCCAGCAGCAGACTCCCGACCAGGACCGCAACGTCAAGGTGACGGAGCACGCCGAGCTCGACTATGTCACTCTTGCCGGCCTCACCGAGGGCTACTCTGCCGCGGACCTGAACGACTTTGTCACTGGCGCCAACCAGCAGGCCATGATCCGCTGCGCGCGCGACGAGAGCGAGAACCCCCTCCTGACGATGGACGACTTTGTCGCCGCGCAGGAGGCTTTCACACCGTTCTCGCTGCGCGGCGTGTCGCTCCAAAAGTCGGACGTCCGCTGGGCGGACATTGGCGGTCTGCACGACGCGCGCCAGATCCTGCGCGAGACCCTCGAGTGGCCGACAAAGTACGCCCGCATCTTTGCCAACTGCCCGCTGCGTCTTCGTTCCGGTCTCTTGCTGTACGGCTACCCCGGATGCGGCAAGACGCTGCTCGCGTCGGCCGTCGCGCGCGAGTGCGGTCTCAACTTTATCAGCGTCAAGGGCCCCGAGATTCTCAACAAGTACATTGGTCAGTCGGAGCAGAGCGTGCGCGACCTGTTTGAGCGTGCGTCCGCCGCCAAGCCGTGTGTGCTCTTCTTTGACGAGTTTGACTCGATCGCTCCCAAGCGTGGCCACGACAGCACTGGTGTCACCGACCGTGTCGTCAACCAGATGCTTACCGAGATGGACGGTGCGCAGGGTCTCGACGGCGTTTACGTTCTCGCCGCAACCTCGCGCCCGGACCTCATCGACCCCGCGCTGCTCCGTCCCGGACGTCTCGACAAGAGCATTCTCTGCGACATGCCGTCGCAGACGGACCGTCTCGAGATTATCCAGTCGTTCACCAAGAAGCTGCACGTCGCGCCGACGGTCGACTTTGACGAGCTCGCCGCCGACACTGAGGGCTTTTCGGGTGCCGATCTCCAGGCGCTCGTGTACAATGCGCACCTCGACGTCGTGCACTCGGTCCTGAACAAGCCCGAGGACGAGGAGGAGGCTGCCGACAAGGGCAAGGGCAAGGCGGTCGACAACGACAAGGGCAAGGGCAAGGACAGCAAGGACGCCGGTCTGCTTGGCGGTGCGCAAGACACAGAGGAGC
>PQXP01000550.1:0-14424 GCA_002973495.1 Apiotrichum akiyoshidainum
TGGTCCGAGCGGGGCGACCTCTGCCCGCGCCGCTCGGCGCCGCGTTCGCCGGCCGCTGGACAGCGCATGTGCGTCCCGGCGGCTCGCGCCGAGCACGACGCGACGCTCGTGGCTCGCGGCTCCTGGGACCGTGTGGCGGTGTGTGGCAATGGAAACATCGCAAAATGGCGGGAAGAATGAAAATCCGAAAATGAGCCTCGTCCGGTCGCCCAATGCGCTGCGGATATGCCTGATTGCGTGCTTTGAGGACCCTGGCCGGCCGGGCGAGGAGCTGATCGGTCTTGGCCCCCGGCGTCCGGCGTCGAGGGAGGGCCGACGACGTCGGGGGTGGACGGTGGACGGGCGGTGGGGGTCGGTCGCTGTCCGTCTGTAACCGCTCGGCGACCAGCACCCGCTGGTCGCGTCTTTGTGTCGTTGGGTGGTGTTGGTGCGTGGGGTGTGGTTCTCTCCCGGCGTGCGTGCTGTCCTGCGTGTTCTGACATGTTCCGGCGCGCTGTTCTGCTCTGTGCATGTCTCGTGTTCTGTACAGTGCAGTGGCATACAATTAATTGCGGCGTTCAATGCGGATGCCTTGGCCGCGGCCAGCCGGAGAAATGTGGAGGGCGGGGAGGAATTCAGTCGGGCCAGGGTCCCCCTTTCTGGATGGATGGCGTTTTTGTCGCGCCCTGGCTGCTGCGGCCCGAGTGTGGCGGCCCTACCTGCTATTTGCGCAGCTGATAGCGGCCGCGGCTCCCGAGTGGCAGGTGGCAGGTGAGGTGGCAGGTGGCAGGTGGCAGTTTCGCTCATCTGGCGAGCGAGCCGGCCGGGCGCGTGGGAGGTGTGCGTGCGCTGGGCGGGGGCGAGAGGAGAAATCGGGGGCAGAGGACGCGGACTGGCTGCAGCGGAAATAAGCTCAGCGCGGCGGCGGCCCCATCCCACGCCGTCCCACACTGGTCCCACAGTCGGAAGCACTGCGCAGCGCCCAGCACCCGGCCGCGCCGGCACCGCTGTCGACGGGAGATGGAGGGACAGGCCGCAGATGCGGGGCCGGCGGCGCGACGCAGCGCAGAGGGAGAAAAATTGCGGCAGCAGGACAGGGCGGGGGGAGGCGCCGCAGTCGCGCGCGCAGTCGCGGCTACGCGTCCTGATTGCTCTGCCAGCACTTGATTGCCGAGTGTTTTTTTTTTTCTGCTGCTGCTGTCCGATTTTTGCTTTTGCTAGCGATGCACGGTGCTGCGCGCGTGGGGAATATCGTGCGTCGGCGGCTGGGGTAGCTGCGCTGTGCGTAGGGTGGCAAGGACACGGGACGGGTGCTGCGGGAGACTGCCGACAGGCCAGCCCCAGAGACGCCATTTGGCTGCCTGTCGGTGTCTAAAAACGAACAGAGCATGGGCCGGGCTGCTGGTCGCCGGGGACACACGCAGCCGGTACGGAGCGTCGAGCGCCGCGTGCACGGCGCAGCACGCCATCTGCAGACCAGGAGCCGCTGCGGCCAGGCCGGTGCACCCCCAGGAGTGTGATTGCGCATTCTGTCAGCGGCCAAGGGTGCTGCCCACGCTGCCGGGTACTGTCCACCGCACACCGCGACGGCCGACGGCTGGCGAGGGGCCGGGGCCGACCCGAGAGCCAAAGAGGAGCGCAGGCGGTGAGAGGAAGAGCGAACAACATTCGACGCGTGGGCGGCTGCGAGGGTCCCGACGCCCAGCCCGCGCCGTGAGGACGTGACGGTCGCGCCGGCGCCCGCGCAGCGGCCTGCTGGCTGCTGTATTTCTGCCTGCCGCCTACTGCCCGCTGCCTCCTGCCTGGCTCCGGCTAGCGTCCGGGGCACGTCGGGCGCTGCGACGCCGTTGTTGCGCGCGACGTGCGCTGCGCGGCTGGGTATAGCGCCGGATATCGCTGCTCGCTGGCCATGCCGAGCGTCGTGTTGTACGCGGCCCCGAACAGCGGCCAGCCGGCAGAGGGCGCAGGCGGCGTCGAGCACGCCGCTGTTTGTAAACAGGCATTCCAAGGCTCCGCTACAGGTTCCCGGGCTGGTTCCAGCTGCCCCTCGAGCCCCCGAGCAAAGTACTGCGAGCCACATTCTCTCCGGCACCAGAGAGATAAGTGCACCCACCCTCGCGACCGCCGGCGGCCTCACACCGGCTCGCGCACGCAGCGGCCAGACGCGACCAGACTCGCGCGCGCGCCCTCGGCTTTAGTCGAGCACGCTCCGGCCCTGCAGCGGACCGCACCCTTTACTGCCCCTCCCTTTCCGTCCCTCCCTCCCCCTCGGCCCCCCTGGCCCTGCTCCAGGGTGGTGCGGAGAGATTGCGGCATCTACGTTCGTTCCTTTCCTGCCACTTTGTGTACTGCGGCTCTGCTTGGCTTGGCGGCGATCTGCCGTCCGACGACCTGGGAGCTTGGGTCCAGTTCGGGCGTGCGCGCCCGCCCGCTGTGGCCAGTGACGGCTCTCCTGGACGCAACAGCTGGCGGGGCTATTGAGGCCATCGACCAAACAGGCCAGACAGCGGGTCGGAGCCGGAGCTGGAGCTGGTGCTGGAGCTGGAGCAGACGAGAATGAACGGCGGAAAGCGCAAGGAGCAAGGAGCAAGGAGCAAGCCAGGAGCCAGGAGAAAGGTTGGCGCTGCCGCGCGCTGGCGCGCTGGCGCCATCCAGCGCCGCGAGCGCCGCGAGGCGCCGTGGCTTGGCCTGGGAACGCAGGGCGAGGGCTGGCGGTTGGCGGCGCGTTGTGTTCGACGACTAGCATGATGGTTATCGGGGCACGAGTCGCGCACGCACGCACGCACGGGGCTGAGCTGATGGACTCCGGTACATATATATTGGATTGCGGCGCTGGTCGGATATCTTCTCGTCGCAGCTCGCGCCTCTCCTGTCCAGTCTCTCTGGCAGTATCGATATCGCCCCGACCCGTTAGACAGACCACTGTGCAACCCGCAGTGCGCAGCCACTGTCACTCTCCAACCACCACCACTACCACCTGCTCTTCCTCCAGCTGCTGCAGTCACCACACGACATTGCACGCACACCCGCAGCCGCACCCGCCCTCCTGAGCCCCGCAGCCGCTCGTCTCAAGCTCTTTGACGCGCCTTGTTGTGTGATCTCGCAGCCAACCCGCGCCTGTTCTCCCTTTTTTCGTGATCCCGCCGCAGTCGCCGCAGCCACTGTGAACCATCCCATCACAGTTGTGGTTGCAGGTCGTTGTCGAGTTCCAGAATTCCAGAAGCCGTCGTCGCACGTGCCTCGCTCCTGCTGCGCGCTGCGCTCTGCTCTCGTCTCGTCTGCTCGCACGACAACACAACATCCCCCCATCCCCAGCCCTCTTCCGGATAGATAGTCGGCTCGAGACCTTTCTGTTCATATCATATCATCTCGCAGTCAACACTGCGCTGCTCCCTCTCTCTCCCTCTTCCAACTCTCTCTCGACCCGAAATCTCTCCCCTCGTTCTCACCACTGCCCCGTTCGGTCCCGCCGTATTCCCTGCCTCCCCGCTGCTCTCCACGCTTTCCTCCCCGCTCTCCGCTCCACCCCCAGTTCCCAGCTCCCTCTTCCTCCCCCGCTTCCCGCGGCTTGTCTCTTCCATCGGCCCCGACGCAGTACGCACACCACGCCACCGCTCACCGCCCTCCGCCCTCCGCCGCGTCCCTGTCGAGCAGCCCGCACCGCCCGCGCGCGCACCCCGATCTTCGAGACTGGATCCTACTCGCTGTAGTACGCTTCCCTATCGGCTCCTGCGCCTGCCCCGGCCGACCCTGCTGCCCATACTCCCACTCGCGGTCCCCCCCGGTTCGGCGCCCTCGCTTCCGTCGGTTAACACATATAAGCACTGGGCCTCCCTCGTGTCTTGCTGTCCCCGCCGGTCTCAGCACTCCACCACCACCACCACCACATCAGCATCGCAGCATCCAGCTTGCTCCAACAGCACCAACAGCACTCTCCTCCTGTCCATTCCTCTCCCCCCCACGCATACAGCACCCATCACACCGCCTCCTTCCTCGACATATTCATCGCGGCGCACTCCCATTCAGTCGCCAACACCACGCACACCAGCCACTAGGCGCCTGAACGCCCACCTCTCGATCTCGATCTAGTCGCACCCAGATCCAACGCCGGCCTGCACCTTGCAGTGAGTACCTGTTGTCCTCTCCAGAGTAGTCGGTCGGCTTGTTCTTCTTTTTCTCTCTTCTGTTCGCTTCGCCTGGTGGTTGTCGCTTGCCTCGGATGACGTGCTCTCTCCCGAGTGGGAGTTTGTGGGTGCCACATTGCATATGGTAAGCAGGCGGCAGGCTGGGAGATCTGTTGGCCGCCGCGTAGATCGGCTATGCGGCGTCTTGATCTGCAGCCAGCAATGTCGCCGCGCTGCCGTGGGTCTGCCGTCATTGCCAGTGTTTTGTTGTGTCAATTAGAGTTTCGCCTCTGTTTTCCCGCTGTTGGATGCGGCGGCTATTGACCACCACGGCGGCCGATGCAGCTGCGACGGGGAGGGGGAGGGGGGAGGCGCTTTTAAATACTTGTTGTTGTGGAGTGGATCCCGTTCCGCGGATCAGATAAGGCTTTCCGCGTCGTCTGTGGCGCTGCTGCTGCTGCCGCTGCTGCTCTGCCACTCAACGACGACGACGACGACGGCGAGATTCCACAAATAAACACGACCCCTCCCCGGGTGGTTGTTGTTGTTGTTTCTCCGCGGAAAGAGGGACGGGGAGAAAAGAGGGGACTGTGGGACAGTGTGGGACAGGCCAGGCAGCCGTGTAATACAGCAGTGTATTACGTATGACAGGAAGTGGAGGTCTAATCCCAGGCCGACGGGGAAGAAAAAGAAAATTTGATTCCGCGTTTGTGTACTACTACTGCTGTGTGTGTGTGTATTCGGTCCCCCCGGATATTTAGAGGATGTTTCTATCCCTGGAACAAAAGTACCCTGCCCGCCCTAGGCCCCTAAACACCGCATTCTTCGTCGTCACCCCCCCTCTCTCTGGGCAGTCCCCTTTTCTTCCCCTCCCCCCCTCCTGGCCTCCCCGTCCACACTCCCACACTCCCACCCACTTTACTCTTAACATTGCCATCTCACTCTCTCTCTCTCTCTCTTCCATCCATCCGCCCACCACCACCACCACCACCACCACCACCACCACCACCACCACCACCACCACCACCACCACCACCACCACATCTCGTTCATTCCACCTACCCACTCCCAGCCACAGCGCTCACCCTTGCCAGCCGGCCTTTACCCCTCGGCCTCACCTGGGCCCGCCCACCCTATGTCATCGCCAGACGTTCTCTCCTTTTACCACAAGCCCCCCCATCCCATCACCACCACCACAATCTCCCTCCCCTCCCCGCCCCTCTCCGTCTCCTCCGACATTCCCGCAGACGCCTTTGACCTCGACTCGCTCGTTGATCTCGCATCCACTCCTCAGTCGACCGCCCTCGTCTCGCCAAAGTCGGCTCCTTCCGCCGGCGTATCCCCCACCGCTTTTGCGTTTGATTCCGTCGCCGCCGTGGCCGCAGTCCAGCAGCCACTCGCCCCCGTCCCAAACAGCACCGTAGAGGCTCTCTCAAAGCACCACTACGAACGCTACCTCCACTACCGCGCACTCGCCGCCCAAGCCGAAGCCGAACTCGCGTTCTCCCTTGTGGAAGGCCAGCTCATGAGCCCTGACGAGCAGTCCCCTCAAAAGGACCGCAACATGCTCGCGTCACTCCAACAGCCCCCCGTCTTGTCGGCAGCCAACCCCGGCTCGTCGGGTTCCTCGTTCTGGAACTCGCAGCTCTTCTACCAGCAGCAGCAACAGCAACAGCAGCAGCAGCAGCTCTTCCAGGCTCAAGCCCAGGCCCAGGCCCACCTCCAGGCCGCGGACATTGCCAACCGCATGTCCATGACAAACTACTACATGCCTCCTGCTCCCCCCCGCCCCGCCGATGCCCTGCCCTCGGTCCAGCCCCCCATGCTCTGGTCGCGCACCTCTGGCAACACGTCGCTCTCTGCCAACTCGCCTCCCCTCCCCTCGACCCCCACCTATGCGTCCAACCCCGCAATGTCGCCCTCGGTGCCCGCCTCGGCCTCGACCTCGACCTCGTTCAAGCAGACCGCCTCGGTCGGCTCCAACGACCTCGAAGAGGACGAGCTCGAGAACGAGGACCACATGTCCTCCACCGACTCGCTCCCCAACATGCACGGCGGCGGACGCGGCTACGTCCCCGGCAAGACCCCCGACGACCCCAAGAAGCGTCACAAGTGCCAGGTCTGCGGCCGCGGCTTTGCTCGTGCCTTCAACCTCAAGTCGCACGTCTCGACTCACGACCCCCTCCGCCCCAAGCCTCACCAGTGCCCCCACCCCATGTGCAAGCGCTCCTTTTCGCGTCTTCACGACCTCGAGCGCCACCGCCAGGGCATCCACTCTGACGGCCCCCTCGTCGATGCCAAGCGCCAGGGCGTCAGCCCCAGCGTCGTCCGCGCCCAGTCGCGCATGCAGCGTCGCGCCGAGAACGGTGGCCTCATTTAGAGCGACCTGGTCACCACAGACTTTTCGGTCTGTGTCGCCCTCGTCCTCTACAACGTTTAAATCGGCATGCTTTTCGCTGCCACAAACACTTCCATCTCCTCTTCTGGCTCTACCCTCCGAGCCATACCTTGTCCCCCTCCGCCTTCTCTCCCAGTCCAAAACGCAGCGCCGCCGCTGCAGCGGCAGAGAAGACCCGAGAACCTGTGCTCCGCACAGGCATGGACAAAGGGTATGGCGGCTCCGATAGCCCGACCCCCTACCATTCTCTGGTACCACCACCACCACCCTCAACACTCATTCCCCCACCCTCTCTATCCAACAACGCCTCCGAGTCTCAACACTATCAACCAACACTCCTTTCCCCCACCTACAAACTCTACCCCCCACACCTGCGACCGCCTCAACCATCCCGCGAACCCGAGCCCTGTGGGCCGGCTAGCCTAGTGATAGGTTCCTGCGCCCGTCTAGCAGCTGTGTTATTCACGATCTTCCTTTCCGAGTTACCCCCTCGCAAGTACCCGCGCGAGCACACCCCGTAGTCTGCAGCGCACCACAGCTCCTGTACGATAGTAACATTATGCAAACCCTCGAAACAAACAGTGCGAGTGCGGCTGCGGCTGCGAGCTGCGAGCAGCAAGTAGCAAGCAGGCGAGAGGAGACGAAGCTGTGCAAAGTTTGCAAGCAGCAGCTGAAGCGGAGCGCGGAGTGGGAAGACGCGTACCCGGCGTGGTCAGCAACGTCATAGCAAAGGCAGCGAGACGTCATAGATGCGATGCGGTGCGGCGATGCGTTTTCATCACCCACAACAAACTACGCAGCACTCGATGATGACATCCCACTGTATACACAAGTCTTGGCGCGAGCAGAGCGGGAGGGACGCAGGTAAGCAAGGCGGGTATGGCATGCGTTCGTGCGTGCGTTCGTCGGCCGCGAGGCCGTGAGGATACCCGCGCGGGCGGAGAGGGCGGCAAGGAGCAGAGCAGAGCAGAGAGCAGTGGAGTGCAGAGCGCAGAGACGCCGGCCGGCCCGCAGCTAGCCGCAGCGCACCCAGCACAGCCAGCAGCTGGCATGCGATGGGCAACATGGTGCACAAGACATGTAGCCGCCAGCCGTGGCGCCGGGGGGCCGGCGCGCCGGCGCCACCGGCCTCTGCATGGCCTGCATGGATCGGTGCGATCCGTGCGGTGCCGTGGCGCGGAACGCACGGCTGTCGACGGCGAGCTCGTCGCTTTCTCTGCCGTTGCCGTTGCCGTCGCGCTGGTGCTTGCTGTTGCTGTTGCGTTGCTGTTTCTGTTGCGTTGCTTGTTGTTTGGCGTGCTGCTGCTGCTGTTGTTATCTGCTGCTGCCAGGCTGCTGGCGCCTCCTGTCCCAGGCGCCTCCTGTCCCAGCCCCCACCCCCGCCTTGCTGTTGCTCTTGCTCTCGCTCCCCCCTTGCTCCTGCATACTGCAGACCTCATGCATCATACCGTTGCGCGCATACTCGGCAGCACGGGAGGACGCGGAAACGCAGCAGCAGCAACTGCAACAGCAGCAACATGGCCAGGGCGGGAGTGGCCAGGGCGGGAGATCGCCTTGCGCCGGCACTCGCCGCGTTCCCACGCCGCCGCCGCCGCCGCCGCCGCCTGTTCTTGCACGGCCTGCACGGGCTGGTCTATCCCCTAGCCCTATCGATCCCCGTCTCGTGTCTCGTGTCCCGGCGATCACCCCTCGGCCCGGCGCACTGGCGGTCATCTCGGCGCCGGCTGCGCTGTTGCCAGTTCCAGTTTCCATCCTGCAGCGTCCAGTGTCCGGCTTCCAGCCGGTCTGTCTCAGTCTGCGGCGCGCGCTCGCGCCGGCGGCCGCGCACGCTCCCGGGCGTCTCCGCGGCGTGCATTGTCCGGCCGCCGCCGCCCCGGTCGCCATGCGGCGTGCTGCTCGCTGCGCCCGTGGCTCCAGCGGCAGGCTGGGTGTCGCGCGCTGGCCGCCACCCGGTATCGAGAGGCGAACTGCACACGCTCCGGAGCCTGCCCGCGGGTATCCTCGCGCAGGCTGTCCGCTCGCTTCTACAGGCTGGGAACACTAGTCTGCGCTCTCAGGTCCCTGGCAGCACTCGCTAGTGCCGTCTGCTTGCACGCGCTACTTGGTCGTGGTTGTGCTCGTGGTCGTGGTCTCGGTTGGTGGCGGTCTGGAGGGCGCCCTGCCACTGCTCGTGCTGCTGCCACTACATGTGGGCGGTACATGTCAGATGCTGTGCAGCGCCGTTCGCCGTCCGCCGTCCGCCGTCCGCTGTACCGGCCAATGTCCGGCCCAGCCTACACCGCCAGCGACGGCCGCCGCTCGATTCAGCCCAGCCCAGCCCAGCCCAGCCCAGTTCATTCTATTCATTCCAAATCCAGAGAGATCGAAGGCGGTGCAGACCTGCCACCGAACCTTCCGCCAGCCGCCTTCTTTCGTCCCGTTTGTTCCTTTCCATTTCCGTTGCGGTGCTGTCGCGCTGTCGGGCTCCGGTCTCGGGCGTCGGACGTCGGGCGCATACGTCACGAGCTCGCAGCGAGCAAAAAAACGAAGCGAGCCAGCTGATTCTAGTCTGGAGTGCATGGGGTTCAGCGTGTGAGTGGGCTCGCTTACGTTCCACAAAGGCCGCAGGCCGCAGAGTTGCTCGGCATGCTCGGCTGCGTCGTCTGCGCGTGTACCCACTTGCCGACGTCACGTCCGGACGACCCACATGCTGTCCTCGCGCCGCGATCGTAAGCACGCGGGGGGCGCCGCCTTGCTCGCTCTACCCCCTACTGCGCTCGCCTGCTCGCCTGCTCGCCTGCTCGCCTGCTCTCCCGCTCGGCGTCGTCCGTCTGCTCGGCGCCCCGGCGCCCTCGGCGCCCTCGGCAGCGTGCGCGTGGCGCGGCGAGTGAAGTCAGCAAGGCACAAGCATAGCGCGTCCTGCCCTGGCAGTCAAGTCGGCGCCCTCTTGTCGACACTTGGTCGCCCTGCACTCGCGGAGCAGTCACCAGCTTGCGGTTCAGAGACGCTGCGTCGGCCCTTGGCAGCGTGGCGGCGTTGGCCTCTCGGCCTGCCTCACTGCTCTGCAGCGCATGTCCACAGTCCAACGCGTGCACTGCACCGCACCGCCCAGGCCGCATGATCGCACAGAGGGCCAGAGAACCAGTGGCGGCCATCTGTCTGTGGCGTCGTCCGTCGATCCATCGGATCCAGCGGCAGTTTCCAGCTTCCGGCGGCCCTGGCGCACCGTCCTCGGCGAGTGGCGGATTGCTGTACTGCCGTGCCCACATGTCAGTGCCACACGCCACAGGGTGGCGCGCTCTCTGCACTGCTGCCCTTGCTCTCACTCTGGCGCCGTCTCGCCCGGTCTCTCTCGCCGCCGCGCCGGGTCCCTTCCGTGCCGGGCAGTTCCATGCACCCTCGCCGTTCTCCGCCTCGTCCCCGTGCTCCACTCTTCTCTCATACTCGGCCCTGCTCCGCTCCTGCGCATGCTAAGAGTCCATACTATCATGGTCGTGTCGTCTCGTCAAGGTATACTCTGCTCTAAACACTCTATCCCCCCACTGTGAGATCCCCCTCTCATCTACCCCCTCCCCCCCGATCCTCTCCACTACCTCAATCCCGCTCGCGCTCAAAGTGGCTCAGATGGTCCCAGGGGGTCGGGCCGTCGAACACCACAAAGCCGTCTGGCGGCGCCATGTCGACGACCTCGGCATGGAGGTCCGTCGGCACCGTCACGTCGCCCACGGGGGTGAGCGGCGGGCACCACTCGAGGAGCGCCGCGAGCTCGGGCGTGCTGCTGTGGTACGACGGGTAGCGCGAGAACGGGTTGCGGTCCGCGCGCTTGTGCGACAGCGGCGGGCGGCAGCCCGACGGCGAGAAGAGGAACGGCGCATAGCCGTGCTTGAGCTGGGGAGTTAGTATCCGCAGGGCAGGGCCACTATCGCTCCCAGATGGTGCTCGAGACCGGTGCAGTGCGAGTTCTGCCGTATCTGTTAACTCACCTCGCCGGCATAGTGCTCGGTCGTGTCACCCTCGTCGTCGATGCCAATGTAGTGGAAGAGACCGTGCGGGAAGCCGATGGCGCCACGGTGCAGCTGCTCGAACCTGAGTGTCAGAACGTCCCTCGATATGTCATGAGCGCGGGTGCTCGCGTCGGAAGCCAACATTCTAGTAACAGGACCTGCGCGCACTCTCCTCCCCGCTTCTGGCCCAGCAGCAAGCTTCGAGCCATGCGCGCTAACACCGCTCGACTCGGACTCACCTCCTGCGCTTCATGCCGTATCCAACAACGGTAATCTTCTCCGGCCACCGTCCCGTGACCTCGCGGAAGCGCGCGATCGAAAAGAGGAGGTTCTCGTAGCTGTCGAGGGCAAACTCCTCGACGGTGGCACGTGCGGCGGGGGAGAGCACGGTCGCGGTCTCGCCCGTCGTGGGGAGCACGCCCAGCGCGGCGGCGAGGCGGTGGTACGAGATCGACTCGCTCATGGGCGAGGTGAGGTGCGAGCGGGTCGCGCCGCTGTGGGTCAGTCATTGCGGGGGAGTTGGGGCCGCGAGCCCATACTGCCTAGCTGCGCCATGCCCTACGGCTATCGGGCAATCCGAATATGCCCTAGCCGGTAGCCCGATCTCGGCCGCTAGGAGTTCGCTGCACTCACCCAGAAAATACGAGCAGCGCGTGCGGGTCGCTCTGGAGGATCTCGGCCGCGCGCTGAATGTGCTTGACATATGTGCGCACGCTTCCTCCGCGCTGCATGGGCTCGAGGACCCAGTCGTCGTTCTCGTTTGCGAGGCCCGCGTCGTGGCCGAGCCACACGGCGTGTCCCGGCACCATGACGAGGTGCTGCACGTTTGCCATGCGCGAGTCGCGGTGTATGGTCGTCTCAACGCTCGGCGGGCGGTGCGAGAGCAGCTGGTCCTTGGACGCGACCTCGTCCCATGCCTCGATCTTGAATGCCTCGGGCGCGACGGGCGGGTGCAGCCTGTGGCTGAGGTTGGCGAGGAGGGAAAAGGAGAGAATAAAGATCAGCAGGCCGACGGCGAGGTTGGTCAGGCGTGTGCGCTGCCGGAGCACAGACATGATGCCGCCGTTCATGTGGAGCGCGTACGCTCCGGCGGGCCGGCGCCGCGATGTTGATGGTGCAGGCAGCATCAGGAGCGTGTGGCCAGCAGCGAGCGAGGGGTGCTCGGCTGGAGGGTGGAGTCGAGATGAGGGTTGGCGTGGGGCAGGCGCCGGGGGTGCGTGTGGGCGTGTTGTGAGCGCGAGTCGTTAGTTGCTGCTGGGGGCGATCAACACCCCGTCAGAGAGAGATAGAGAGAGAGAGGACAAGTGGGTGAAGAGACAACAACAACGAGTGTAGGTTCGAGTGCAGAACTGTCCACATCGATTGAATGAATGCCACATGGGACAGGGACGAGGCGATCTCCCCTTCCATTTCATCCCTGCCCGTGCACGCACCTGTGTGCCTGCCCGATTACAAAATTACTATCAAATGTATTTGATCCCGTTAATTAGTAGTTTGTAATGCGGCGCGTCGACCACGCGACGACGCGACCGAGATTACTCAACTGCTCGTTGACTTTGCTTTGTTTGTGTCCGGACACCCACCCACCTCGTTCTCACTCTCACACCACTCGACCTGCCACCACTTTTTGCAGTCGCCGCCCAGGAATACCCAACGTGCTGGAGCATGTCTCCCGTTTCAGACAACATCGACGTGACCCCCAAGGCGCGCGGAGCGAGCACGCCACGCAGCCGAGGAGCGTCCGCCGCCGGCTCGTCGTCCGGTCTCGCCAGCACCCGCTCCTCCTCCAAACTCGGCGGCGGCATCACCACCCCGCACCCGAACCCGCTCAACTTGCGCGCAGACGACTTTGACGGCATCCAGGAGGTCAGCGACGCCGAGTTTGCCAGCAGTACGCGCAAGCGCCGCTCGTCCCCACGGGCCAGCGTCCGCAGCAGCCTAATACGCTCCAGTGGTGGTGAGTTGGAGTGACATGTGAAAACGCTGACAGCAGCGCCCTCTTCTGAGATTGACCACATTGACATGTCGGGCCAGAGCTCGCCTGCAATGACGACGCGCTCGCCCATCCGCCAGCCGTCGTCCCCCACGCAGGCGAGCGGGCGGCCGACACGCCGGCGGCGCGTCCTGGACAGCGAAGACGACGACGATGACGCACCGCTGCGCGAGTCGACACGGACAAGGGCACGGGCGCGGCTGCAGATCCTATCGGACGACGGGGACGACACGGACGGCGGCGAGGGCGGCAGCGACGACGACGGCGTGCTCGTCCCTCCTACTGCTGTCGCGAGCAAGAGCACGGGCACTTCCAGCCGCGACAGCGACCGCAAGGGAAAGGGCAAGGCCGTGTACGATGACACTGCATTCGTCTTATCCGACGACGACTTTGCTGGCATTGGCGTGGCGGACGAGACGAGCTTTATGTACGCCAACGCCGAGGTGGAGGACGCCGACGCCGACGCCGAGCCCGACGACGAGTTTGACGAGTACGGCGACAACGATTTCAACTACTCTGCCGTCGACGTCGACCTCGCGTTTCCCGGAGACGGCTACCGCGTGCCAAACTTTGACAACCTGCCGAGCACGCTCCCGCGGCGCTCCCCGACGCCGCCGATCCAGATCAGCGACTCGGAGTCGGACGACGGCATCGCCGTCATACCCTCGCTACAGTTCTTACAGTCCAAGAAGCGCAAAACTGCGGCGGCCAGCAGCGAGATCCGTTTCGACGACCTTACGCTCATCCCGGAGCTCGACCACCGGCTGCAGCAGTTTTATACGCTGCACTGGAAGCGCGGTGCAGACGAGTCTGACGGGGAGGATGCGGTAGTGGGTGCGCGCGGAAGCAGCCACCGCGCGTTCGGCGTCGCGGCGCCCGCGGCAGAGGCCAAGCGCCCGTCGTCGTACAGGGGAAGAGGAAGGGGGTGGGGCCGCGGCCGCGGACGTGGCCGGGGCAGGAAGTAGACCGCAATGTGCGAGGAGCAGCAGCTGTATGAGCAGCGATAGCCATAACGATACCAATGCGTGCAACTGCCACTGCGCAAGACGTCAGCAGCAGGGCACCACAGTCATTAAGCAAATGTAACATGTGATGAATGTACAGTTTCCCCACCCTCGACAAGGTCTAGCACCTCTATCTCCGCCCCTTCTTCTTGCCCGCGCCGCCGGCCGGCACGTCGTCGAGCAGCCCGGCGGCCTCGAGCGCATCGCGGCCTGCCTGGTTAATGTGCTTGAAGCGGTCCGGGCCGAGGTGGATGCCGCCAAACCAGCGCGTGACGACGACGAGCACATTCTCGAGCTCGAGAATCTCGAGCAGGTGCTTGAGGCGGGAGCCCGCCTGCGTCTCGCCGTCGTCGTCGTAGTCTGCCGTCAGCTTGTATTCGCGTTGGGCCGATCGCAGTGAGCCTGGCAGCTTGGGTGCGAAACGGCGGAAGCTGCAATGCTGGCGAGTGGCCGAGAGAGAGAGAGAGAGAGACAGGAGCAGTAGTTGTCCTTCGTGACAGCTCAACTACTCTCACTGCCCCGCTGCTCCGTCCAAGTGCACTCACCGCTCTCCGTCACCTTGCCCGCTGCGCCGCCCACGTCGCGCACGACGCGGTACGCCCAGATGGTGGGGTGCGCCGCGCGCGCAATCTTGCGGTCCTCCAGCAGATGCGCCACGACGGCCGCGACGTCGCGCTCGTCGACGATCCGCGCCGCGTGCCCGACAAACGCGCTCTTGCGGTCCGTGATCGGCTCGGACGACGTGATTTTCGGCAGCGCCCGCGGCGGCCCTGCCGGGGCGGAGAGGCTGAGGGCGGCGAGCGACGCGGGCAGGGCGGCGTCGCTGCGCGGAGGAGGGTCGCGCTCGACGAGAATGTGTATAAGAGACAGGAGTTACCCCCTCGCAAGTACCCGCGCGAGCACACCCCGTAGTCTGCAGCGCACCACAGCTCCTGTACGATAG
>PQXP01000604.1:0-11552 GCA_002973495.1 Apiotrichum akiyoshidainum
ACTCTCCTCTCCACTCTCCACTCTCCCTCCCTCTCTCTCCCCCCTCACTCCTTCCCCTCCTCGCCCCGGCGCTCGCTGCGCCATCCGATGCCGCTGACAAGGCCGGCGCCAAGTCGGCCCAGGTCATCATCCTTGGCGGCGGAATTGCCGGCATTTCCGCCGCTCGGTCGCTCATCAAGGACCACAACGTGACGGACATTCTCCTCATCGAGGCGCGCCCCGACCTCGGCGGCCGCGCACACACCGACCAGCTCCACAACACCATCACCGGCAAGGACCTTACTGTCGAGCGGGGCTGCAACTGGATCCAGGGACCGGGCAAGGAGCCGATCCTGGAGCTTGCCAAGAAGTGGGGGCTCCAGACGGCGCGCCAGAACTACTCGGACACGACGTGGTTTGGCGGTGGCGACGGCGACAAGGTCAAGGGCCACTGGCTCGATGGTGCCGAGGAGGAGGAGTTCATGGCTGGCTACGACACCTTCCTGGAGAACGCTCCTGGATACTCTGGTACGTTGCCGTGATGGTCGAGTCTGATCACAGACTGGCGCTACAACAACTCGCTCGTCGACCTCTCGGTCCGCGTCGCCACCTCCATCATGGACTGGATCCCCGTGAACGCGCTGCAGAGCGCGTATGAGTACTGGAACATTGACTACACGTTCGCCCAGTCCCCCGAGGAGAGCAGCTTTGGCAACGCCTTTGGCCAGGAGGCCGGTATCGAGAACGAGGTCGACGACTTTGTCATTGACCAGAGGTGAGTGGCGACAGCGCTCTGTCCTTCTGACCTCTAGGGGCTACAAGTACATCTTTGTCCAGGAAGCTCGCGAGCTGTTTGGCCAGAACCTCGACGACAAGCGTCTCAAGCTCTCGCACACAGTGCAGTCGATCGACTACTCGAAGAAGAAGGGCATTGTCGTGACTACCGACAAGGGCAAGTTTACCGCTCCGCACGTGATCTCGACCTTCAGCGTCGGTGTGCTCCAGCACCAGGATGTCAAGTTCGTCCCGCGTCTCCCCGACTGGAAGAAGGAGGCGATCTTTACCTTTGCGATGGCGACGTACCAGAAGATCTTCCTCCTGTTTGAGAAGCAGTTCTGGGGCGAGTCCGAGGTGGGTAGCAAAAGTGCAGGACGCAGCTGACGACAGTACGCAATGTACGCCGACCCCGACCACCGCGGCAGGTACACCGTGTGGCAGAACATTAACGCGGCCGGCTTCCTCCCGCAGAACACGACCAACAACGTGTTCATGGTGACTGCGACAGGCGAGTTTGCTCGCCGCAACGAGCGCCTCACCGACGACCAGCTCAAGGCCGAGATCATGCCCGTGCTCCGTGAGATGTACGGCGCCGACATCCCCGAGCCCATGGACATGCTCGTGCCCCGCTGGACACTCGACCCGCTGTACCGCGGCTCGTACTCGAACTGGCCCCTCGGCGCGCTCGACCAGCACCACGCCAACCTCGGCCAGCCGATCGTGCACGAGGGCAACTGGCTCCACTTTTCCGGCGAGGCCATCTCGGAGGAAATGTTCGGCTACGTCCAGGGCGCATGGTACGAGGGCATCAACTCGGCTACCGCCGTCGCCGAATGCCTTGGCGGCAAGTGCCCCGAGGCCGAGGCGTTCGAGGCCCTCACGACCTGCGCCCAGACCGAGACCGACCTGACCAAGCGCAGCCTTGCCCGCAAGGGCCGTAAGGGCGGATCGGCCAGGAGGCACGCTATCGGTGGCCGCTAAGGTACAGAACCGGATATCACAGAAGAATGGGAATAATGGGCTACGTGGACAGCTCGTAATGTTGCATGCAGTTGATTCTATACCCCTGCACGTGCGTTGTTGATGATGGCACGTTTGAACGACCCGGCTCCTCTGGCTTGACGTTGTGACATGCGATCCTGGTCGACAGCTTCAGTAACACGTTCTGGAACGAACCGTGCTACTACAGCGCCGCTCCGAGTGTGGGTTGGCGCCTCTCGCCCGAGCTGCCAGAGTCACTTCCGGCGGCATCAGCGATTCGGTGCCTGTCAGGCCTCGTGTTGTTGCACCACCGTGCCACAGCCAGGGCATGTTTGGTGAAACGTGAAACGACAGCTGTCGTAGTTACTGCTGTACAAAAGAGAATCGATTAACTGGGTGTTGCTCATTCCAACCAGACCAACACGGCCTTGACGATTCCGATCACATCTTTGTCTCTTGCACGTCGAGGATACTGCAGGCGGAGCAGAGGTTTAGGAGTCTGGAGGCGCGCTGGCTGATCGGTCGCGGCGTGGGAGTGGGGTAGGCGGCAGCCGATGATCCGGCTCCCGGTATCCTTCTCCATCCTCTTTACCTCTCTCACCGCCATGACGTCGCTCCCTCTTGGGACCTAGCCTATTGCTACTAGCCCACTAGCCTATATCCTAGTAGCCTAGGCTATACAGAGTTCTAGCCGCAGAAGCGGGGACCACGCGTTACCTCATGTCGGCGGCGGTCGTGTCGGCTCGGCTGTTGATGAACTCTGTGATGAAGAGTTGACATGGTGGTATCCGAGGGTGTTCCCGCGTTGCGCAGGTATTGTCTGGCCTTTGGAGAGAGAAGGGGTTATAAATGAGAGTGTTGGCGAAGAAGGGTTGCCCCAAGGATCAACCTGACATGCGTGTTCCCCTCCTACTGCTGATTGCGCCCGCGGTGCTAGCCAAGGGCTATGTCCCTCCGCACCGCCGACCGTGCAACGCCCAGCCTGTCGCCGACGTCTGCTGCAAGAAGATCACAGGCCTGCGCCAAGACGGCGTCGACTGGTTCCCCGGCATCCCCGTATGCTGAGCCGCGTGAGTTGTTCTCTCGGTCTCAGAAGAGAGCTGACAAGCAAAGCCGTTGGCAACCTCCGCTTCTCGCGACCGGTGGCAAAGCCTGTGGGCAATTTCAACGCCACCACGATGCCACCCGCCTGCATGCAGCCCCGCACGCCGGATGGTGGCGACTATGGCTTTTCTGAAGACTGCCTGTTCCTTAACGTCATGACCCCCAGGGGCCAGGTTGGCCTGCCTGGCGGCAAGGGCAAGGGCCTGCCGGTTCTCGTCTAGATCCACGGCGGCGGCTACTCGGTCGGCGCAGCGACCCAGTACCTCTCCCCGGCTCTGATCAAGTTTGGCGTCGCTATGAAGCGACCCTTTGTGTTTGCGAGCATCGGCTACCGTCTCGGCATGTAGGGCTTGGGGTACGGGCGCGAGCTGGCTGCCACAAAGGGCGGCAACCTGGGCCTGTATGACCAGTAAATGGCGCTGCGCTGGATCCACGACAACATTGCCGCGTTTGGCGGCGACGCGTCAAAGGTCACAATCTTTGGCGAAAGCGCGGGTGCCATCTCGTGTAGCCTCCACTACCTGACCCCAGGCATGGACCTGTTCCGTGGTGCCGTAAGGACTTTGGACAAGGCGGAAGCGCTGACTATGTGCAGATCATGCAGTCGGGCGCACCTACCAGCATGGCCACGGGCCAAACAGCGGAGCATCGCCAGAAGAAGTACAACGACATTGTGCGCCGTGCTGGCTGCCAGATCACGACTGCCGACGACGGGACGTCGTTCACACTTCTGTCGACTGCCTGCGAGCCCTCTCTGCCGAGAAACTCCAAGAGGCTCTGACTGGGCAGTTTGGCGCTTCGCCCTACGTGTCCCTTCCGTGAGCCTCGATCCCACGGCACCGTGTGTCGACAAGCAGGCAGATATTTGGCCCCAGCGTTAACGGGGAGCTCATCCCAGACGAGGCGTACAAGCTGGTCGAGGAGGGCAGGTTTGCGCGGATCCCATTCATGTCTGGCAACTGCCGCGACGAAGGCACCTACTTTATCGCACCGACTTGGAGCGACCCGACGATCGAGGGCTTTATCAACGCCAATGTGCTCGACCCTCCTCTCGACAAGGAGTACATGGACGGCCTCCTGCGGGCGTGCCCCAACGTCCCGGCGCTGGGTGCGCCCGTTGGATCTGGCAACGAGACATTTGGCCTCAACCCCACCTGGAAGAACGCGGCGGCGTACTGGGGCGATGTGGCCTTTGTTGCCCGCCGCCGCCACTTTCTCCGCAGCGCCGCCAAGCACGGCTTCCGCAACACATGGTCGTACGAGTGGGAAGGACAGGGGCCGCGCCTCACGACCCAAAACTACTCGGGCTCGAGCGACACGTTTGATATCCCGTACGTCTACGGCTGGGTCGAAGAGGGCGCAAACTACACTGCCGCCGACGTGGCGCTCTCCCACAGCATGATGAACTACTGGGTCAACTTTTTGTACTACCAGAACCCGAATGGACCCCGGCGCGGCGACAAGCGCGAGCACACGGCCCCTGTGACGCCAGACGCGAGCGATGAGCAGGCGGCCGACACCACCGGCGCCACGGGCGGCCCAGACAAACGCGGCGGCAACGGGAATGGCAACGGCAACGGCAAGCTCGGATGGAACGACCACAGGCCGCCTCAGACTTGCGACAGCGGCCAGGCGTCACCTCGTGACATTATCCGCTGCAATTGGCCGCGGTACAACTTTCCGTCGTCCAAGAACTCGCTCCGCATGCGTCCGGGTGCACTGGACCTCATCCAAGACGACTTTCGCGAGGAACAGATGGCGTACGTCAACACGGCCGCCCTCTGGAATGCAATGGGCGCATAGGCCTGATGGGCGAGAGAACCAGGACAGGTGTGCACATGAGTGGAGGGCTCCGTGCAGCAGAAACGCCAAAAGTTGGAATAATCGTGTAAATGAATCGTATTGAAATGAATCGTAGTAAATGAATCGGTTGTGGAGCCACTCGCTCTGTAGACTATGGGACGAAGGACACACCTTGGCAGTGCGACGAGCTCGTCTTCATCGTTGGCAGAGGTGGACCCGAAGGGTCGCCCCGGTAACACCTTTGATAAGTGTGCAGCCCAGGATGCACGACGTGGCCCCGAACAGCCGGCAGCCCGCCGAGTGCCGCGGTTGCTGATCCCAGCCAGCGAGATCGAAGCCAGCCGTCTTGCGACACATAGCTCCATGCTCGTCAGCGCGACGGACCGGCAGTGTGGTGCTGGTGGTGGGGAGACAGCTATGGGTATTGAGGAACCCCAGGCATCCACCAGACCACAGCCGTGTGCTCCAACCCGCCGCCGACCTCGGCGGGTGGAACGACCAGCCCCTTGCTCTTGCTCGCAATAGTATGAGTTCTTGTTCGTATAACGGTCAGTATGCTCGCTTGTCACGCGGGAGATCGGGGTTCGATTCCCCGACAGGAAGCTCCTTTTTGGCTCTATGCATGCATGGGCATCGAGAGCGGAGGGGTTGTGGAAGACTGGACGGTCCGTGGTGGACGACGACGTGGTGTGGTGTGGTGTGGCACTAGTTGGCGGACACGGTCCGATTCGGTGCGGCTGCTTTTCGTTTCGTTTCGGCTCGCGCGCCGTCCCGCGTCTGCGGATCCACGGATCCGGAATGCGATGCTCGCGTGGGCCCCAGGAGACAGAAGACAGGACGCAGGAAGCATGACGCAGGAGCAGGACGCAGGAAGGGGCCAGGAGGGGCGCCACGAAGGGTGGGCCCGAAGGGTGGGCCCGAAGGGTGGGCGCATTGTGGGGAAGCGGCCTCCGCTCTCCTTGTCCTCGCCATCTCGGCGCTGCCGGGCCTGCCACTCCCTGCCGTGCGCCCCACGCGCCGAGGCACGTCCGCACGCCGCCGAGGGCGGCGGGTGAGGTGGACAGGGGGAGCGCCCGTGGCGGCTGCGCGTGCGGGCGTTCTGCGCTCTGTGCCCTTCCGCCGCGCGCGCGCGCGCGCGCGCGCCCACCTGCCACTGCGCCACGGTACGCCCCGCCCTGCGCGCGCGCGCTGACGCGAGGCGAGCAACAAGTGGCAAGCATCAAGCGGCAGCGGCGTGCCGAGGAACCCGGCCTCCGCCGCTGCCAGGTGCCTGCCGCCTGCCGCCTGCGGCACGAGCCCACCTGGCTGGCGCCACTTCCGCCGTGGCCGGCAGGTGGGCGGGCAGTAGGCGTGCGGCGCGTGCCAAGGCGCGTCCTACCGGCCGCTGGGTCTATTTCGGTGCTGCTGCGCATGCCTGCCCGGCTGCGCAGTGCTCCTGCTCTCGGTCCTACCGAGCCGTACCGTGCCGTGGACCCGATGTTTGTTTGTCTGTGCAAAGAGCAAAGAAGAATTCACGGTGAAACACGACTTGTCACGGGCGGCGCAATAAGTGTGAGTGTGAGTAAGTGTTGCGACAACAAACACGTCAACACGGAGAGCAATGCGGGATGGCCAAAGGATTAGTGAGTTTTGTGGCGGGACGCGTCCCTGGGCGGAGCCTGAAGGGCCAGCCCGCGTGGAGCAACGCTGCGGGACGGGCATGCTGGACAGTCAGAGTGTTTCCGGATCCGCAGGCTGAGTACGATCGATCCGCAAGCCGCAGCGCACTATGATGGCATCCGCAAGCACAACGACCTCTGCGATCTGCGAGAAAGTATGCGCGCTGCATATTAAGGGAGGAGGGGGAGTGTAATCAAATGTCCATGATGTATCAACGTATGCAAAGAGGATAACCGGAGAGGGAGGTTGGGGGGAGGATTTATGCTACTTTATGGTGCTCCAGGAGCTTGCTAGCGTTGGTCATTTTAGAAGAAGGCGGCAACGACCGAGGCGAGGAGGACTGAGGCGAGGGGGGCGACAAGGGCCTTGGCGGCCGACTTGTTGTCAGCAGGGGCGGCGGTGGTGCCGGCCGAGCTGGCCGAGCCGGAAGCCGAGGACGAGCCGCTGGCGGTGCCAGCGCCAGCCGAGGCCGAGGGAGTAGCAGCGCCGTTGGGGCCAAGGTCGTTGATGGCCATCTTCTTGACCTCGGCAAAGTTGTCGGCGGCGTTAAAGTACATGCCCTTCTGGTAGGCCTCGGCGACGTTCTGGACCTTCCATCCGGCGTCGACAAAGGCCTGGAACTTGGCAATGAAGATCTCGACAGTCTTGGGGTTGATCTCGTGCATGAGGGTGTTGAGGCCAGTCTTCTTGTCCTGAGCGACCCAGGTGTCAAACTCCTTCTCGGTAGGGCCCTTGCCCTTGGTAGCAATCTGCCAGTCGTTCGAGTCGCGGTTCCAGAGGACAGTCTCGAGACCAAAGACCTTCTTGGCAATGTCACGAACACGGTTGTCGAGGTCGCCGTAAGGGGGGCGCCAGAAGAGGGGAAGACGGCCACCCGAGTTGTCGGCAATGGCCTGCATGGTCCAACCAAGCTCGCCGACAATCTGCTCGTCCGAGAGGGTGGTCATGCGGGGGTGCGACCAGGTGTGCGAGGCAATGTGTCCTCCACGGTCAAAGACCTTGTGGAAGCCGGCAGTGTCGTCGACAATGGAGCGACCAATCATAAAGTGAGTGGCGTGGGTGGACATGTTCTTGCTCTGGAGGAAGTCGGAGAGCATGGTGGTGCCGTCACCGGGTCCGTCGTCAAAGGTGATCTTTTCTAGTTAGCACGGGGTCTCGACCGGGAGGAAGGAGTAAAACTCACGAGGAAGGTGCCGGCGGGGCCGTCGTGGATGTCGTCGGGCATGGTGCAGCCGGTGGTGAAAGCGCAGACCTCGGTACCCTCGAGGCTGGGGGTGCCAGCGGGGTAGGTGACGGCGTTCGAGTCGGTCGAGTTGACGGGGGTGGAGACGGGGACCTTGCGGATCTGGTCCTTGACGGCGGCGAGCTTGTCAAGCCACTCCTTGGGGATGGTGTTGATGGCGGGCACCTGGAGGGCGGGGGGGTAGGTGGCTGCGAGGTTAGCGGAGGGTTAGGTTAGCAGGATGGTAGCTCACTGGGGGCGGTCGCATTCTGGCGCTTGAAGAGGCGGTGAGCGGGCGAGTCGTCAGGCTGGGCCCAGGGGGAGGCGGCCGCGATGGGGAGGGCGACGAGGAGGAGGGAGGAGGCGATCATGGCGCAAGAGATTGAACGGGGGGGAGAGAGAGAAGAACAAGGAGGGTGGCTACTGTTAAAAAGTAGGAGGATTGGAAAGTGTGGTAGTGAATGAGTGTGGGGCGAGTCCGAGGTGGTGGTGGTGGGTGGTGTGGTGGGTGAGACCGAAGACGGAGAGGAGAGACAGGAGAAAGAGAGATGGGAGAAACAGAGAAATATCAGAACAGAAGAAGAGGGAGGAGGGAGGAGGGACATCGCGCGATACTGCACAGGCGGGCGGGCGGACAGCCAGCCAGCCAGGCAGGCAGCCAGGCAGCCAGGCAAGGCAGGGCCAGGGTGGGGTGAGGTGGGTGACGCTTTGACCCAAAACACTCTCCCCCTTCCCCTCTCCCCTCTCTCCTCTCTCTGTGTGTGCACCGTGTGTCTGTGTGTGTGTGTGTGTGTGTGCGTGAGGTGTGTGTGGTCAGATGGGCCGCGGGGGAGGAGGATTGCGATGTGGATGGTCTCAGGGTTCCAGCTGATCTTGGCAGGGATTCAGAGGGGATATTACACGTGGTGTTCCCCCTGACCCTTTCGTGCTTCCTCTCCCGCTCTGCCTTCCCCCTTGCACTAAAAGAGTGCACCCTTTAAACAGCAGAGGCCTCGGCATCTGCAGGGAGAGAGTCTTGGCAGGACTCTGGATGCCCGCTGTTGTATGCGCCTTGCCTCCCCCCCCCACTGCTGTCTCTCCCTCCACTCTGCCGCCTCTTTGCCGAATTGCGGGTGGGCGGCAGGAGCAGCAGCAGCAGCAGCAGTGGCAGCAGTCGAATGCAGTCAAATGCTTACGGCAATGCTAAGCACGAAAAAGAAACACCCAGATAGAAATAGAAATTCGGCTGGTTGGGCAGAGTGTAGATCTTTCTCTTTTCTCCCGACCGACCGACTGGCCACTGGGCGCGTCATTTCGTCATTCAGGCCGGCCAGTCAGGATCAGGGTCCATTGTGAGAAAAAGCAGTGGCACCCACCCACCCACCCACCCGTGTCAGACACGTCCGAACGGCAACCAAGCCGGGCCGGGCCGCCCAACAGTGAGTGAGTGGCGTTGTCCTGTCGCCATATGCTTGAACGGCGATACAGTGTGATACAGTCGTGCAGTACAGTGTGATTCACATTGACAGAGAGAGAGAGAGAGATACGGACATGCACAGCCTCTCCGGCAATGGCCACATCTACAGGCACTAGTCTCATGTGTGTGTGAGCGTGAGCATGCACAGCGCGCAGCACTGCCAAGCGTTTTCTTGGGTGCATCACTTTGGGAACAAGCGAACAAGCCTCTCCTGGCTCTTGCTTGGCCTCTGCATCTTTCCAAAGGAACAGCAGCTGCCGCCTCACAGCCACACGGCCGAGCCCGGCGTGCATGTGCACGTGCGGTGCCTTTGTTCGTCCCGGTGCGAGCGAGTCGGCCTTGCCAAGGGCAACATTGTAAGCATACACCTCTCAGTGCAGCAGGGTGGCCAGCACCGACTCCAAGCGCACAGCCAGCAGTGCAGCAGTGGCGGGGACAAGACCCAAAGGGCCAAAATGGCGGTCAGACGTCGCGCGCCGATCCCACAGCCTGCCATCTTTTTCGACAATCATTCTTGGCATTTGGGGCTGCGACGTAAACCCTATTTTCACCCTCACCACGCGCGCGCGCTCGCCCGCCCGTCTCGGCATCGGACGCACGCGCTCGCCATCTGCTGCGCGCTGCGCGCTGCGTCGCACACATGGCGTGCATGCCGGTGCGGTGCATGCCGGTGCGGCGCATGCCGGCATTCGGCGTAACTACAACCCCCCCAGTTCTGCACATTATTGCTCTCCAACTGCTCCATCTGATCACATCTCCGTGCCTCGGGCTGCGAGCTGGAGCTGCCAGCTGGAGCTGCCAGCTGGCAGTCACGCAATGTGAAGAGTCCATGTCAGCGTCGGCCTGACTCCACTGCCACCGTGTCACCGCCGGGCGTCTCTGCACACTGCTGGCGGACAGACGGCGCTGGTTCGGTACACCATCTACAGGCGGACAGGGGAGGACGGGGACGCCGAGGATGACGACACGAGCGGCTCGCCTGCTGTCCTGGGCCCACATTCGGAGCGCTCCTCCGGTACGGTCATCTACCGTCTATGTACGAGACAGGTGGGTTGCCACACGCAGGCGAGGGAAGATTCCTTCGCGGCCAGCGGGGCGCTGCGCTCCGGCGTCTCGCGATCGCAGGCGGATCTCGGTCGAATAGACTCTCTCACTCGCTTCTTGTCATTGCACATGCCCCGAAGGGCTGATGCCCGCCTGTCCTGTCCCCGCGCAAGGGCGAAAACGTACAGCGTCCATCTTCCGCGCGCTGTGTGTGCGCCTGTACAGGGCGGTATCTGCAGAGCAGCCACCGCGGAGCCCGCCGCCAGGAGCGTCGGCCTCGGCTCGTCAGCCACGCCGGCAACTGCGCGCAGAGTCTAATGAGCCGTTCGCCTTCGTGTGACTAGCGACTTTCGGCCAGCAAGCAGCAGCCAGCAGCCGGGCATGCCAGCATCGCGTGCCCGCCACATCCACTCATCGGGCTATCCGGCCACTAAAAGTGAGAAATGCAGATAAAAATACGAAATAAAAATAAATAATAAATAAAATAATAAAATAATAATAATATAATGAATAGATAATGAATAAAAATGTGATAAGCGTCCCCAAATGACGTGTAATGCCCTGCTAGCACCTCCACCTGCCGCTCTCGACGTCAATAACAAACAAAGCCCTCCCCACACGCCACCCAAGACAGCCATTCTCGTCTTTGCCTCCAGCGAGACCGCCAGCGCCATCGCCAGCGCCGTCGTCGCCATCACATCCAACACCCACAGCAAACACGGGCGACGCGTCCAGCTCGCAGCAGCGCACATTACCTGACAGCGCCAGCGCTCCCTCTGACCTCGCCCCGGGCCGCCGCCAGTCCACGATCGACCATGCTGCGGTGCGTCGTCCCCGGTGCCATCCACGCGAATGCATCCACTCGATGCATGGCCATGGCGGCAGCGGAACCAGGAGAGCGCAGCTGACAGCAGCTCGGTGATGAACTTTTTCCACCTCGGAGGCGGAGACACGGCGGATGCGCCGGGGGCAGAGCCACCAGCGTCCGCGTCCGCGTCCGACGGTACCGGGTCCCCGGGCTCGAGCGCGTCCCCGGCCGGGCCAGCTGCAGCATCCGTATCGCCGCCGCCAAAGCGCAAGCGCGGGCGCCCGCCGGGCTCGGGAAAGAAGACGGCCAAGGCGGCGCCACGGAGGGCGGCGCCGGTCCGGGCCGCCGGAAAGCGCAAGACGCGCAGCGGTAACGAGTCTGACGATGCGGAAGAGGACTCGGAAGAGGCAGAGGAATCATACTCGGACTCTGATTCGGACTCGGCCGAGGCGACACCGCGTGCGCGTCCCCGCACGGCGGCGCGCGCCGTCAAGCCGCTCCCGGCGCGCGCACGCGAGTCAAAGTACTGGACGTACGAGTCCGTGTCCGAGGCCGACGGCTCCGACAGTGAGGACGACGGCGGCGACGGCGTCGACGACACCAGCCCAGACCCCGGGCCCGCGCGGACCCCCGACGGGCGCCCCTACAAGCGGACGCGCTTCTGGCCCCCGCTGCTGCCGCACTCGCCCGCGCGCGTGCCGACGCGCCACACGCGCGAG
>PQXP01000557.1:0-13903 GCA_002973495.1 Apiotrichum akiyoshidainum
TTCTCAAAGCTGACAGCCCAGCCCGCGCCAAGCGGTACCTCACCCTTCGCGTCCTGTTTTCAATGAAGCGCGACAAGGAGGGGGATATGAAAAAAAAAAAAAAATCTCAAAAAAATCACAAAAAGTGGCAGAAAATACCCCAGGCAAAGAAAAAAGGGATGAAGTCCATCACCCATCCTGCGCCACACCTGCCCGCCCTGGCGCTTATACAGATCGGGGGGGGGATAGGGGGGGGAGGGGGGGGGGGGGGGAGGGAGGGGGGGGGGGGGGGGGGGGGGCGGCGTGGGAAAGCGGGATAGGCTTAGCTGGAGTAGAGTAGAGAGATAGCGAGTGGATGGATGGAGCAATGTGGTTGGCTGAAAGGGGGGGCAGAGTCGAGTGGCAAAGGTAGATGGAGAGATAAGAGAAACACCAAAACACACTGTCAAAAAGGCGCGTGTGCGGGGGGGATGGCAGAGAACGAGTAGCGATCCTGTGACGATGGTCTGGCTAGCGTGTTGGGTGGGCCCGGCCTAGTGTGGAGTGACGGAAGCAAATCCCCCTCTCCCCCTCCACCCCCCCCCCGCCCTGTCCACTGCCGCTCACTGCGCAGTGAGTGATCTGCCACCCCCGCCCCAGGTAATGTCCATCGTTGCTCTCACATTCTGGAACCCCTTTCATTTTATCATCATGACGATGCAAACACGCGCGCAGACCATGCACATCGGAATCATGCTTATCTACATGCCGCGATGGACGCAATCGCGAGATACTAACCCATCGGCCATCATATCATCCACCAGAGATCTGCCTTTAACAGAGCCACACTCACTCTCTCCCTCTCTCTCTCTCTCTCTCTCTCTCTCTCTCTCTCTCTCTCTCTGTCCCTCTCTGCACCACCCCACTACTCGTCCGCCCAGTACTTGCACAAGTTACAAGCTCACTCCTGCGCACGCAACAAATTATTCTTACTTGTCGAGCTACACTCTGCCCAGCCCCCTCCGTCCAGCTCACCCGGCTATCCGACGCATCCCCGTTCGCATCCGTCCCCGACAAAGTCATCGGCGACCCGGCGACCACACCAAAACCTTGAACCGTAGCCGATCCCTGCATACGCGTCGTCCACTGCCATCACCATCACCACTCACCTCCCATCTCGTCGAGTCGGAGCATTCATAACACTGGTCGTCGCTGTGCCTAGCGCCCGCCCACCGCCACCGGCCAGTAGCATTCTGCTCTGTCGAGTCGTCATACAGCAAACGGTCCGAGCGGCAGCTATTTTCGCTGCGCTACTGATTATTTTTTGCTGTTTCGTTTCTTCCACGCCCTCGGCCATCAGGTCAGCCAGCCGCGCCCAGCCGCCACGCGCTCTGCTGACTCGTCGAGCGTCGAGTGCTCAAAAATGATTATCTCTGCAGCCGTGGACGCCATTGCAGCTGGCCAATCACACTTGGTCGTGTGCCGCCGCCAAGCAAGGGCCAGCCGAGGCATGTGGAGAGTGCCGGGTGCTGAGTGGCCCGTTGGTTTGGTACTATCTCTGGCACTAGCGGCACCAGGCCCCTGTCCTATTCCAGATTCAAAGTCCATGTTCTTCCGATGCAATGCCGTCGCGCTCCTGCCTGCGTGCGGCAATGGCGGACGACCCAAAGGCTGCCGCCACTCTTCCTCGTCTGATCCTGTACCCAGCCTCTGTTCTGTGTTCCATTACTGCTACGCTTCCAGCCACGTCTCGTTGATACATTCCCCAGTTCAGAATGAGTGGTCAGATGCCTTCTTTCCAAAGACAGACCGGCGTTTCCGACCAGCCCTCCTCTCCGATGCACCCTTTCCAAGTCTTCCAAGCCTCTTGGCACTGCCTCGCGAGTCGGTCGCCGCAGCGGCAGCAGCAGCAGCGGCAGCAGCAGCAGCAGCAGCGCCGAGCCCAATCCAATCTCGGCCAACTGTCACCGCCAGCACCCAGCCAGCTCGCTCACCGGCCGCCACCCACCGTCTGGAAACGTAAGAATGACAAAAACCTCCCCCCCACCCCTGACCCATCGCTCCTAGACGCTGTGCTCGCCCAATCACCGTCGCCGATCGCCGATAACGGCTCCCCCCGCTATCTAAGCTTTTTCCCTGCACCGATGCCCCCAATCACAGCCCACCGTGGTCGGCGGCCGCTGGGCCACTGCCGCCCCGCCAATAACTGCTGCACCGACCCACGTCGGATCCGGCGCGCGCCAGGGTCCCAGCGCGGCGGCGCGGCGGCGGCGGCAGGGCGGCATGGCATCGTTCGTGGCTCGCTCGCCGCATGCCCGCCGTGGCCGCCATCGCAGAGCCGAGCGAGTCGGCCCTTTTCCCCGTGCCAGCAGCAGCCCCGGCGCCTGCCCTCCGATGCCTGCCACCGGCTTCCGGTCCCGTCGTGTCGTCTGCTCGCCAAATCGCCAAACAGCCTCTCTCTGCCACTCTGGTATTCCAACGTGCGCCCCCATCGACCCCCCCCCCTCTCTCCCAGCCTCCAGCCCAGCCTCCAGTCCTGCCGACCCCGTCCGGCTGAGCGACGCTCCCGGGGGGGCCGCCGCACATACTCTGTACTCTGCCGCTCGGCCGGCAACCATGTATGCTGCTAGCACCCTGCGCGGCGCGGCGCCCCCTGCGCGCCTGCCGCCTGCACACTGCCCTGCCCGCACGCCGAGTCCGCCGGCACGCGGCGCCCCGGCCCTCCGCCCGTCTCGCCCTGCCACAGCGCATGCCAGGACGGTCCGGCGGCGCCAACAGACAGCGCAGACCGGCGGTCGTGCTCCTTGTATCTGGCCCGCACACGTACACGCACACGCACACGTACGCGTACAGCACATACGCTCTGCCAGCTGCAGTTGCGGGCGCGCCCTGCTTCGTTTTTCCGAACCACAACCACGACGACCGTTCCGCGCCGCGTCTCTGGCCCGGGGCTGGCCGTGGCTGTCGCCGCCCCCTGGGAGATCTAGCCTTGGCATCTGACCGCGAGTGCCCCGGGCCGGTGCGTGCCCGGCCTCGGGCTGCTGGCCCCGACACTCCCAATGCCCCGCCAACGCGCCGGGGAATCCGGCCACCGCACCCTGCAGCCCCTGCCCGCGCTCCTGGACCCGGGACGCCGGTGCGCGGTGCGCGGTGCGCGGTGCGCGGTGCGCGGTGCGCGCGCACACACGTGCAGGACCGCCACTGCCGTCTATTGCCTTGTCCTCACCCCCGTTCGCTGCTCCCGTCCCGCGGCCGCACCACAGACCCGGGGCGACACGCGACGCAGGCGAACAGCAGCGGCGCTGCCGGCAGCCGGAGGGAGGGGAGGGAGGGGAGGAGGGACATGGAGGAATGCTGCGGCGGTCGCAGAGCGTGTGCGTTCCCTGGCAGCAGCGGCGCGGCGCGGCGCGGCACACTGCCTTGCGCTCGTCGCCCGCTGTGGTCTGCATTCCGGTGCATCTCGATCGTGTACAACATTGCCGGGCCGCGTCCGCCCCGTCCTGTGCGCGTCCTCCAGGCTTGCAGGTCGCCAGACATGGATCCGGCAGCCGAGGGAGGGCGCCCGTGGCGCTGGCGCTGCAGTGAGGGCTCGCCTGCACGTCGCGTCCACTGCGTGCCAGCTCGCTGCCGACATCTGCTGCCCGCTGCCTGTCCTCGCCGCTCGCCGCCCGCCGCCTCCTGCGGCTCCCACCGCCCGCCTACCGCAGCCGGGCGACCTGCGCGGCCTCCTCGCGGCGGCGGTCCGCCTTGGCGTAGATGCCCGCGGCCTGCGAGCCGGCCGACAGCTTCTGGAGGATGGTCGCGAGCCGCGCGGGCCGGATGGCAGTGTACGACAGCTGCCGGATCGACGGCTCCATGTACGCCTGCACCGCGTCGGTGAGAATGACGTTGATTGTCTGGGCGCGTCAGCCACCTCGCTGCTGGAAGCCGCCGTGCGGCTATGCTTGTTTGCCTGTGCCTGGCGTTGACTCACGAGCTTGACCTCGTCAAAGACGTGGTCGAGGCCAGGGCGGCCGAGGCGCTGGATCTCGAGCTCGATAAAGTTGACGTCGCCCAGCACCATGGCGAGCGCCGCCTCGTTGAGCTTGGCAATGTCTTGGCCCGTGAGGGTTTCCTGGTCGGTCAGATCCTCTCCATTCCTCCGACGCCACACGACCTGTGCCCGCGTCTAAAACCCACCATGAGCCAGTTGTTGATCCGCCGCAGGGCATTCTCGTACGCGCGCGTCTTGGTCTCGTCGCCGAGGCCAATGAGGACCGAGTCGACGTACGCCGTCAGGAACGTGATCATCTCAAAGACATAGGTGCTCGGCTCAATGTTGGACGTCGGCCACTTTGGTGTCCAGTTGTACTCGCTTAGCTCAAAGAACGACTCGAGCTTGGACGTAATGACCGCATCGATGCGGCTCTGCGCTATCTTGAGCGTGTCGGTGAACGACGCGGACGCGGTCAGCATGATCGGCCCGCCGCGCTGCGATGCACTGGTGTCAGCTACAGCAAGACGTGGTAAGCTTACCGCAGGTTCATCAGCACGCCCTGCAGCTCTTCGCACGCAATGTTAAAGTGCTCGAGGTTGACGACCACCTGCGCAATCTGCGACAGGTTCGACATGGTCTTGAGGATCACGGCAATCTGCTTGCTGACGTGGTCGGTCAGGAGGCCGTCGAGCGACTGCCGTCAGTGAACCTGAACTGTCATTCCTGGGGCTGCGACGCACCTTGCGCAGCACCTCGTCAATGTCGACATGCTGCTGGCTCACGCCGTCGGCAAACTGGTAGAACTGCTCGACAAAGTTGCGAATGTTGATGCAGCACATCGGGTAGACCTGCGAGAAGGGCATGGGCTGCGGGAAGCCATTCCTGTAGGTGTCAGCTTGGTCGCGGCGCGAGGCCGAAGCGGAGAGGCTAATGCGCCGTGGCATGCACCGGGTGCGCTGCGCGACGCTCCGCGTTCCGCAAACTCACATTGCTAGCGACTCCATCTCACCCGTCGCGAGCCAGCACACGCCCGACACCTGATCAAACTCGGTCTGCGAGTTGACCATCATCGGTAGGTGCTCGTCTTCGGCCACAATCTGACGTCAGCTTGGATCTGTCTTTGTAAACTCACATTATCAAAGTCGGCACTGAACGTTCGCAGTAAGAGCTCCGAGTAGCGCTCAAACAGCGTGACCAGCAGGCCGTTGAGCTCTGTAATGTCGTAACCGTATCCCTGTGGTCAGATGTGTGTGCCTTTATCTATCTCACCTCCAGTGTCTGCACAAACAGCAGGATGCTCATCTTGCACTCGAGAAAGACATTGAGCTGGCTGCAGCCCTTGAGGCCGAGGCTGACGACGCCGATTATGCGGCGGCACATTTCGTCCCAGAGGTCGTCCACGTCGCGCTGCGAGCGGAAGTCGGACACGCTCTTGAGCACATGCGCCTCGATGATAAAGAATCCGACGAGCTCCTGCATCAGGTTCGGCAGCGTCGTCATGAGGGTGTCTGGTGTCGTCGCCGAACGCGACGCCATGATGAGGTTGGCTTGTGTCTGTGGTTAGCTGAATGCCCCCTCCAGCTGCTCACCTTGCGGTCCTCCTGGTAGTTGCGCTGCAGCTCGCCCTTCGAGTCGAGTGCTTCATAAATGTGCACGCACTGGAAGAGCGGGCGGAAATCAATCTTGATCTGGTCGTTGTCGAGCGCGTTGACTGGGGTGAGCTTCTGTCAGCCTGTCAGCTCACATTCTGAGCGCTCGTTGTAGACGAGCTCCAATGCGCCTCCTATCCTCGCCAGACGAATACCGCCCTCCTTGTCGCGCTTTGCCTTCCACTTCTTGATACGCGCGCCCATCTGCTCGAGCGCGAGCTTGCCGACGAGCGCGCTCGACTCGCGAATGTCGAACAGCCACGACTTTGTCGACGCTGTCACTGCGTCCTTGATCGACAGCCTCAGCGACGGAAGAGACGATATGAGGTGTGAGTAGAACGGCGTGTTGGAGATGGACGGCGGCGGGAGGTGCGACAGGTCCTCGATCATCTATCGGTCAGCCAAGGCAACAACGCGACCACTCACTCGCAACGCGCCCCAGTACTTGCCCTCGCGCACCATCTCTCCGACACGGTGCACAAGATCTAGCAGACGCAGACATGTCTGCAGCGCCTCGATTGCGTCGTCCATGTTGCGCGCCACCTTCTTCTGCTCGAGCAGCGCGCGTTTCTGCATGTTAGTGGACAAGGTTGCGATCCGTGCGCACCTTCTCGCCGAGAGCGCGTCCGACATCTCCCATCTGCCCGTCCAGCTCGCCGATACGCTTCCGCAAGTGCCCAGTTCCCTGCCTCACGGTCGAGAGGGTGAGCACTGACGAGACAAAATCCTGGTTGTCAGCGGCAGTCTCGCCAGGGCCCATTAAGCCGTTGACCTACTTCGTAGTTGCCTTCACATATCTTTTCAATCTCGCGCTCCTTCTCCTCAACAAAACGGTCCAGGCTGCGAAGGTAGAGCTGTTCGCTGTCCGTTTCCTGAATAGACTTGAAGAGCGGGGTCAGTGCCTCGAGGTTCTCGGTCGTCGAGGACGTCGGGTCGAGCGAGATCTGGTATCAGCTGGCGAGCGGTTGTATAAACCCACCTGCTGGAGCTGGAGCTCCAACTCTGCGCTCGTGAATGTTGGTCGCTGCTTTCGGTTCATGTTGATATGTTGGTTAGGCGTTCCGCATGAGATGCGGGACCAGGTGGTTTGTGAGAGAGCGAGCGGATGGAGTACGAGGAGGGTACTTGTTGACAAGCTGCTCCCTGTTGCGGAGAGGACGAGAGGACAATCGTCACCACGTCTGCCTGGAAACACGTGACTGACCCTGAGTCGCGTGTAGGCTGGGCTGGCTGGGAGATTGATTTGATTCCGTTGACATGTCTGGGTGGCAAGACCTTCTGTCACACAAACGCTATGACGCACATTTTTGGAGGATCGACCTCCACTTTTGAGAGAGAGGAGGTTGGTCAGTCATCATCCCCGACAAGGCGGGCATGTGTGTGTGTGTGTTTGTGTGTGTGTGTGTGGTTCTCAAAGGCGCGAGTCTGTGCATGCATACAACCCACATCTGCACCGATAAGCCGTGTACTACATGCATGGAGAGAGAGAGGGGGGGCATACTGGGCCGCGCAGTGTGAAAGCATGGAAAATGTGAGGGACAAGAGACAGGTGGGTTGGGTTTGGGACGCCACCACCGCGCGTCCTCCCCATTTTTGAACCTCCAGGTACAAGGCTGGCGCATTCACAAGGGGGGAGGGAACCCTTTGGGCCTTTAGTCTCACAGCCAGCTCTTGCGGCGGTGCTCTCCCACCCACAGCGACCAGCGGGCCAGCCGGCCTGTGCTGCACTCAAAGTTGAACCCCCTCCCTCCCCTTCCCCCCTCTCTCTCTCTCGCCAACACGTCTTTTTCTTTTTTTTTGGTGGTAAGCAGATGTTTCGTGTTTAACTTCTTTTGGTTCCGCTGCACTGGGATTTTCTCTCTGCACCATCAAACACGCGCTCCCCCTCCAAAGTGCGCACAGTGCCAGCGAGCAGAGGTCGTAGACCCCGGATACACCCCCCCACAAACCATCATCAGTGCGAACATCCAGCCGTTGTGTGCGGACGACACAGAGATTCTGGTCATTCCTCCACCCACCACCGCGGCCGCCTTCCCTACTGACCTTGCGTCCATCATATCCTGCCTTCCTTCCTTCCTTCCTTCCTTCCTTCCTTCCTTCCTTCCCTCCCTCCTTCCCTCATCTCTCATTCACTTCTTTTCTCTCTTCTCTTCTCATCATCACCTTTCTCCTCCTCATCATCGCCACCCTCGACTCGTTCGCCTCCTCTTCAACGACGACCACGCTATATCCATCACAAGAGTCGATCAAGAACGCCTCCCGGCAACCTCCACATCGATCGAGACCCTCATTTCCTCCCTCCACCTCCCAGTCTGGTGAGTATTCCTTCCTCCCCTTTCCACAAGACCTCGTCAGCTCACATGTGTCCATCTCCCGCGACAGCTCGGCTTTGCACTCTGGAGCTGTAAAACAAGCCTCGCACAACCAACACGGCTCCGCCATCTCCACCATGACATCGCCCTCTCCTGCCCCGGCGGCCAACCACAAGGTACGTTTACAGGGAACACGGGGAAGGGGACATGAACGCGGTCCGATTCCACCATTCAGGTGTGAGCGACATGTCGTGTGTCGACTCGTCTTGTTCCCACCAGCACCCCTAACGCCACCACAGCCAGTAGCTCGCACCTCGTCTACCTCTCCTCGCCGCTCAGTCTCTCACAACTCCGTTTCCAAGACGGTGGAGGACACAGCCGTCCCCGCTCAAGACGGGCCCGTGCAGCCCCAGCTCGAGGATTCCCTTGCAAAGGCATCGTCCTCGTATGTGTAATCACCGTTATCACCGAGTGTCTTCCCTCTAACCGTAAGCGCTTCAACGTCGGCGTCACCTTCTCCCACATCCTCCACCCATCTCTTGATGACAACTAGCAAGGAAAAGGGCAAGGCGGTCGACCCATCACTGCGCGCCAGCCCATTCGACCGTCCCCTATCGTTCTCTACTCGAGGAAGGCTCGACCCCCGCTCCACAGCATTCACTCCCCTTCGACCATTGGAGCCTCCCGCCACCATCACGCACGACCGTCACCGTGAGAGCGTAGGCATCGTAAACTTGACTGTAAGGGAATGCTAACTTTGAAGATGAATGATGTCCACGGTATCGACGGCGATCTGTTTCAGCATTGTGGGTATATCCTGACAACTTTTGACCAAACTAACGTTGACAGCTCCTCACTCGCGTCTCTCGCTGTCGTCGACCACCAGCACCAGCATTGGCACCCCGGCATCGCAGCTGTCCTTCACTCCGAACACGCCTTCCTCGACCCTGACCTGGCCCACGACCACATTCAACTCGTCATTTGCTTACACACCGGAACGGGTTGGGCGCAGCAGCGGCGTTGACAGCCTGAATCACAAACTGGAGAACACTCTGAACCACCAGGACGTTGGACGCTACCTGATGGTGGGTGAGCAACGCCTGCCAGTGTGCTTACATCAGGTCGCAAACATCCCTCCCAACTGCAATCCCGAGCAGCTGCGCGAGACCATTCAGGTGGGACCTTTCGAACAAGTGCCGCATGCTGACCATCAGGAAGCCGCTCAATTCAAGGCCATTATTATCAAGCACCTCCGTACCCAGGGCTGGGTTAGTGACCACTTTTGCTGGGCTGACAATCAGATCATCGTCGCCTTTTACGACAGCCGTGATGCCACAAAGGTCTCGGACAAGCTGACCAGCACCAAAGTCCGCTTTGGGGCCGACGATGTGCAGCTGCGCTGCGTTAGCATTGCCCCCGAAGCCGTCCGTCAGGTGAGTGTACTTTAGAACTGCTTGCTGATTACAGTTTGTCAGTGGCGGTGAAGAGTATGACCACATTTGGCGCGACTCGGAGACGACCGTCAAGGCCGACGTCCGCAGCCTCAAGGGTGTTTCGATTTCAGGCATGGAGGTAAGAGTAGCTAGCACGCACAGGGAGTCATCTAATCACAGAAATGTCTCGCGACCATTGGCGAACTCAAAGGCTTCGAGGCGCACGATCCGGCTGGCAAGGTAGGCCCGCGGACTGATCACTCCTAACCCCTCAGTCCTTCACCGCAGACTTCTGGGACACGCGCCATGCTGCCGATGCCATTCGCGTCCTCAACAATCAGCATGTCGACGGAGGCACCCTCTCGGTGCGGTATCTCTCCGAGGACCCGTTCCAGAGCTCGCCCGTCGGCAATTCGCCCAACCACACGGCCTACCCCTACACTCTGGGCTCGGCGGCCTATGCCTCTCAATCCGCCCCCGCCCAGTTTGCCGGCACCCCGTTCCCCCACAGCATGAGGGGTAGTGGGCTGAACCTCCTGGATGTCGCCCCCCCTGCGCCTCAGAACAGCCTGAGCAACGCCTTTGAGCGGCTCTCTGTTCAGAGCCCGTACGAATCGCGCAGCTGGAATGGCGCGTCCACGGCCAACGAACTGGACAACTATTATCGCGGCGACGACCATCATCTCACCCGTCTTGGGCACCAGCTATCAGAGCCGGCCGCTCTGCAGGGCATTCTCAACAACATCGACTTGTCCGCTCGCGCCCGCCAGCAGCGCCCAACCCCGACTCCCCAATGGCCCCAGACCGTGGACCGCCAAGCCATCCCCACCGCAAATCTCGTGTATCCTGAGCGTATCGCGGCCGGTGAGTAATGTGAGCGGTGAAGACTGATTTCAGGACTCGACGTGCGTACGACTGTCATGATCAAGGATGTACCCGTAAGTGGAACTTGCTGCTTGCGCTCACCCCTAAGAACAAGCTGTCTCGTCAGGAACTTGTGAACATTCTGAGCGAGGTAAGCTTGTACGTACGGGCTTGGCTCATCACAGGTCGTCCCCGGTGACTTTGACTTTGTGTATCTGCGGTTCGACTTTACCAACCACTGCAACGTGAGCTAGAACACTTAACAAAGCTAACAAACAGGTTGGATACGCGTTTGTCAACTTCACCTCTTGTCAGGCCCTCCTCCTCTTTATCCAGGCTCGCGTGGGCAAGAAGTGGAACCTGTTCTCCAGCGAGAAGGTCCTGCAGGTGAGGCATATGCCGGTATTAAGCTCACAACTAGGTGTCATACGCAAACATCCAGGGCAAGGTTGCCTTGGTCAACAAGTTTAGGTAGGAGCGAGTGATTAACAGTGACTGACAGCGAAGGAACTCTACCGTGATGGACGTTATTGAAGAGTGGCGTCCGCAGATCTTCTAGTGGGCTTGCTGTCGAGGGATACAGACTAACAGCAGCTCGAGCGGTGCTCTCAAGGGCAAGTCTGTACGTGAAACCAAGATTAACCAAGCGAACTACTGACACTTCCATAGGAGCCATTCCCTGAGGTTTGTAAACAACGCGCCTGTACCAATTGCGCGGCAACTGACGTCAGGCTGACAACCCTTCTATGCGGCACCGCTCTACTTCTGCCCGTCTCTCGTTCCTCTCTGGTAAGCGACAGCGCAGCACGCTCTTCTCACGCGCAGGCAATGCCGACGAGCGGCCCGATTACGACTACTCGGGCTCGACGCCCTACAACTTCTGAACACTTTGAAACGAACCTCTCCACCTGAACATTTTACAGTGCATCATAATTGCCTCCACGTCGCCCACCTCATCTCCCAACACCATTGCCACTCCCATGTTGTCTTGGCCATGCGCCGCAATTGCGGCCTGACAGCAAGACCCCGTCTCGTCTCTGCATTGACCATTACAGTTATCGTTGTTTATAGATAGATCATCATTTTCCGAAGCTGCGCCTCATTCCGCCTCCCGAATCACGCTTCCCCACGTCCCCACTAGCAGCATGCCCTCCATGCTTTCCCTCTGTACAATACGTAACATCCACATCATCGCTGCAATCCATCATCCTGTACTGTTGCTGCTGCAGTTGCTCCTCGTCGATTGTCCACGGTAAAGGATCGCTTGCTGACGAGACTTTCTTTCAACCACCCATTCCCTTGCCACCTGCTCGAGTCCAAAATGCTACGGTGATGGCATGTGCAAACTACAGCTACAGACAACATCGATCGTTTATAGGTGCTGAGTGGGGGCTGTGTCTGCGGAGGGGGCGGCAACTGCGCACGCAATAATATATAGGGGGGGGGGGGGGGCTGAAAATCACTGAAGAGTGTTGTTGGGTGGCGGCGTGCGTCAACGTTGTCATTGCGTCCCTGGAAAAACGGGTCAGCGCTGTGCTCGTTGCCTTTTGCACATCTCCTCTCGGGCAGGCAACACGGCGGCGGCGATGGCAGCGGCCGCAGCGGCAGCGGCAGCGGCAGCGGCAGCGGCAGCGGCAGCGGCAGCGGCGAGCAGTCGTGTCCCCTTGGGCACTCATACATCTATACAGTCACACGACACGCTTCTCGCCGCCGTTGCCGCCGTCTCTTCTCCGCGGCCGAGGCCGAGGCAGCAGCGGGTCTCCACCGCTCTCCGATTTCCGATTTCCTGGGCTGCTGCTGCTGCTGCTGCTCGCCGGGTCCGCGTCGGGACATGCGTCGTGATGAACGCCGCTTGGTCATCTATCTCCACCTGCACTGCCGTTGACGTCAGCACATGGCCTGCTCTGCTCGCTGACCACCTCGTGCTGACATTGTGTTAACGTGCTAGCGGTTCCTCTTTCCCAAGCGCCATGCCACTGCAGCGACTCTGCACACCACCACCACCACCACGACGACGACGACGACGACGACGGAGACGGAGACGGAGATACCGTACACATACCGACTGCGCATCGCCACTGCGCCACTCCTTTCGATGGTCCCATGCGTGTCCACTCGGCGCTCGGCGCTCGGCGGCAGGCCTGCCATGTGTCAGATTCGTTTACGTAATGTCTATCCCTCTCCCTCACCCCGCTCCTTTCCCTGTCGACTGCCCTCATCCCTCATCCTCCTCCTCATCATCTCTCTCTTGTCCGTCTCCTCTCAGTCACCATATTCATCCATTGCACAACTTTTTACAGACAAGCCACGTTGCCGTCGCGCGCATCCACTCGAGTCGGCTCTCGGTGCCTGCAAGGTCTCCGCGAGCCGCCCAATACAATCCGGAATGTCTGACGGTCCTGACCGCGGCCACAACTGGGCTAGGAACCGGGCCCGAAAGGAGCGCCGCAAAGCCACAAAGCATGGCGGTTCGACGGCTCCCGACCCGACATCGCCGTCATCGCCGTCATCGACCGGTGACACCCCACAAACTCCCACATCTTCTACGCTTATTGTCAGCGTCACGGAAACGACCGTCAAGGGCAACGAGGCGGAACTCACGGACAATGACGACTTCATCGACATCACTCCGCAAAAGGGCTCGACACGGACGGTGATCAGAAGCCAGCCAGGCTCAACCTTGGGGTCCTACATGAACGCAAGTACACTCCCACCAACTCAATCGAATGACAGCTAATGTCGACAGGAGAAGCGCACGGCCAACGCGACTCTGGAGGTGAGTACCAATGTCGCAACATCTGCCAGTACGGCAGGACTGACAGCCTAGGAGCGCCTCGACTGTCTGGACCGCAGGATGGAGCAGCAGAACGTCACGATTAGTGACATACAAAAGAAGGTGCAGAAGCTGGAACGTCACGAATAGTGACATACAGCAGCAGCTGCAGAACCTGACGGCCCAGAATGAGCAGCAGAACGTCACGATTAGTGACATACAGCAGCAGGTGCAGAAGCTGACGGACCAAAATGAGCAGCAGAACGTCACGATTAGTGACATACAGCAGAAGGTGCAGAAGCTGACCGGCCAAAATGCAAGTTCACAACTTGACTGCCGCACCCTTTGGTTATCTGACTGACCGTCTAGGAAACCGCGCTCCAGGCCGTCCGCTGGACGATGCCGATTCTGGTGCAGGGCGTGGTTCGCATCGTCTGCCACCACATCTTCGGCACCACCGCAGAGGCTTCGAATGCTGTCGTAAGTTTGCTGGATGGATGATGTTGATACCTCCAAGGTCTGCGACGACTTCTCCCACCTGCCCGTCTCGCCCCAGGCCGCTCACTTCCGCGCTCACCTCGCGAACCGACCCGAAGGTGCTCGGGTCGTCCTTCAGGCATGGGCCATCGAGAAGGTTCTCCTCGACGCCGACCAGCGCAACGTGACCGCACGTCCAGAAGCCGATCCGCCTGCCCTCCTCCGGCAGCTCCTCACCTTCGACGCCGTCCAGGCGCCGGCCGGCGGAAACATCATGTACCGCCCAGCCCTGCTCGCTGCTCGCTTCCTCCTCGAGGCGCTCGACTTTGCGGCGCCGGACGAGAAGGCGCAGGAGACGCTGAAACTGGCGTTCGCGCGCCGCTCGGGCTTTGTGCCCCATCTCGAGCAGGTTGAGTACTTCGAGTCCGAGTACGACATGTTCTTGTAGGGCGGGGGGGAGA
>PQXP01000133.1:0-60710 GCA_002973495.1 Apiotrichum akiyoshidainum
TGCATGATTTGCGATGGACGATCGCGGATCTCGGGGTCAGTGACCGCCCCCGGCGGCATTCAGAGGCGAGGGCGGCGCCAAGGCATGATGTGCCCTGTGGATTCTTGCTCGGCAATGACATAATGGCTGGGAGGGAGGGTTTATCCCGCAACGGCAGTGACCAGGGTCGCTTGTTCGCTCCAATTCACGTACCATAAAGACGGCAATGATATGTGAGATGGAGAGGCGATGGGGCTACCTAGCGTGGAAAGTTAAGAAGCGCGGCCATGGTTGTCTCTTCCCCCCTCCTTGCTCGACTACTCTCCCCTCGTCTATCGCCAGCAGCTCCAGCTGGCTCTAGGCTCTCGGCCTCTACCCACCCCTCAGCACCTCTCCACAATCAACTTGTGGACAGTGGTACTGATCTGACCGCCCTCGCGTCGTCGCCTCAACGCACGCAACACCCATAACACGTTGTAGCTGTCTTACTCTCTCACCACGATGATCCCCGCTGCTCAAGCTACTCTCATCTCGGCCGGCACCGGTCTTCTCGTTGGCCTCGGGTAGGTCGACTACAGCTTCAAACCTACTGACGGCAGCCCGCTCAAGACACTCCTCGCACCGCACGTCCAGGTGTCCGCGCCAGTGCTGGGCTGGTCCATCGCCTCTCTGGCGTGGTCGCTCGTGCTGCTCGGCGTCTGCACGTCGTTCCGCACGCCCATGGTCTTCATGTGGAACTGCTTTGTCAAGCCGTTCCTGCGCGCCGAGGACAAGTTTGACCAGAAGGCGCGCCTCGAAGCGTTCTACTCTGGCCAGGCGGATGTCTACGACGGCACCCGCACCCATCTCCTCAAGGGCCGCGAGACGATGCTCCAGCTCCTCGCTGCGCACCTCAAGGCCCAGCCCGTGCCCTCCCAGTCGGTCAACGCTCCCCGCAAGCCCAAGATCTGGGTCGACATTGGCGGTGGCACCGGCTGGAACATTGAGAAGATGGACGAGTACCTGCCCCACACGTACTTTGACAAGATCTACCTCATTGACCTCTGCGAGCCGCTCCTCGAGGTCGCTCACAAGCGCTTCGCGGCCAAGGGCTGGAAGAACGTTCACGTCCTCTGCCAGGACGCGTCCCGCTTCGTCCTCCCCGAGTGGGAGAGCGGCGAGCTCGACCCCCGCGGCTCCCTCACCGCCGTCACCCTCTCGTACTCTCTCTCCATGGTACGTGGTGGCCTGCCTCTATGGACTGACCACACAGATCCCGCCGTTCTACCAGCTCCTCGACCGCTGCGACCAGGTCCTCGACCCCGAGCGCGGCCTTATCGGCGTCGTCGACTTTTACACCTCCCGCGACCTCGGCATCAAGGAGCGCGTGAGTAACCTGGGCTCATCGGAGGCGACGCCGCTGACATCCAGGCCATCGGCACCCAGTCCAAGCGCGTCTCGTGGTTCGCCAAGTGGTTCTGGGAGTGCTGGTTCGAGTTTGACAACGTCCACCTCCACGGTTCGCGCCGCGACTACCTCGAGTACAAGATGGGCACCATCAAGACGTACAATGCCCGCAACAACTTTCTCAACTCGTGGTTTGTCCAGATTCCCTAGTGAGTGGCAATTGCAGATGGCATGGAGGATCAACCGTGTACTCACTCTCAGCTACATCTTCCTCGGCTGCTCGCGCCAGCGCGATGCCACTGTCGTGTCGCGTGCGTTTGAAATCGAGGCGGGCAACCGTATCGGCCAGGGCCGCGGCGGCCTCATGACCCCCACCTCGCCGTTCAGCATGTCGCCCTCGCTCGCCCACGACCTCAAGATGAGCTCCATCCCCGAGCTCACCATCGGCCCCTCGGCCCTGGAGAAGGCTGCTGTCGAGGGATACGAGATGACCCTCCACGACGCCGGCGCCCCGCTCTCGCCCTTCCACTACCAGCTCCGCAAGTCGTGGCGCATGCCCTACCTCGAGGAGAAGATCCACCAGGAGTTCCGCACTCACATCTACGGCTGGGTAAGCTAGCTTTTTTTACTTCCAGCTGACAGCAGACTTGGGAGGACCCCGACGTCGACGTCAAGCGCCTGGGCATCAACAAGGATGACCACGTGCTCGCCATCACGTCTGCCGGCGACAATGTCCTCCACTACGCGCTCGCCGCCAAGTGCGAGCGCATCCACGCCGTCGACATGAACCCGTGCCAGGGCCACATTCTCGAGCTCAAGCTCGCCGCGATCCAGACGCTCGAGTACGCCGACTTTTGGCGCATCTTCGGCGAGGGCTGCCACCCCGACTTTGACCAGCTGCTCACCACCAAGATGTCGCCCTTCCTGTCTGCCCACGCGTACGCGTACTGGAAGACACACGCGGACCAGTTCAGCCGCAACTTCTACTTCCGCGGCTACTCGGGCTGGGCGCTCCGCCTCGCGCAGGTCGCCTTCTTCCTCACTGGTGTCACCAAGGACGTCCAGAAGCTCTGCAACGCGCCCTCGGTCGCAGAGCAGGAGCGCATCTGGAAGAGCCGCCTCCGCCCCGTCATGCTCAACCAGATCATGCTCAAGGGCTTCCTCGGCAACCCCGCGTTCAACTGGCACGCCCTCGGCGTGCCCCGCAACCAGATGAACTGTTTCCTCCAGGACGGCACCGTTGCTGTGAGTGCTGAAGAACAGTGTCGGAGGACGACTAACAACCCAGGACTTTGTCAAGGCCACTCTCGACCCCGTCCCCTCGCTCACCACCCTCAAGGACGACAACTACTTTTACTTCCTCTGCCTCAACGGCCGCTACACCCGCAGCAGCTGCCCGGCCTACCTCAAGCCCGAGGGCTTCAAGGCCCTCAAGGAGGCCAAGACCAACAACGCCTTCAAGCTCCACACCGACACGATCCTCAACGTCCTCCGCGGCCTCCCCGACGAGGACCTCTCCAAGATCATCGTCATGGACTCGATGGATTGTGAGTGACTGCAGGCAGCATGGCCCACGTGCTAACATTCCAGGGTTCGACCCCATCCCCCCCACCACCCCGCTCCCGCCTTTCGGCACCAAGGCGCTCGACGAGTCGTCGGTGACGCCCGAGGCGGCGCTCGAGTACCTGCGCTCCGAGCTCGACTTTGAGATCCTCGAGATGCGCCGCGTCCTCCGCGTCGGCGGCCACGCCATCTGGCGCTCGGCCGCAAAGTACCCCTGGTACCGCCAGCGCTTTGAGCTCGCCGGCTTCAAGGTCGAGCCCATCGACATTCGCGAAAACGGCCAGGCAATCGACCGTGTCAACATGTATGCCTCGTGTGAGTACTGCTGCACGGATTTCCGGGTGAATTAGCAGAGCTGACAGTCAGTCTGGCGCGCTGAGAAGCTCGCCTAAGTGAAGTACGCCGTCGCAGGAGAGCCCGGTGCTTGTGCGCACCGGTCACAACACACACAAACGATACAATCTGACAGTGATGAGAGGAGAGAGTGGCGTGTTGGAGGCTGTGAGACGGAGGGAGAGACGTGAAGAAGAGAAAAAGAAAGAAAAGCAGACATGACGACGAGACGCCCGAGTATCCACCCCCACGAGCCGGATCATACAGATATCCCGATGCAATGATTTCATCCAGCCTGTAAATGTACTCACCATGGGCGTTCCGCAATCTTCCGCAGAGTCCGAGCACCACGATGCACGAGCGGAATGTGATGGGGCAGTGGGCGGACGAGCGGTGGTATGGGTGGAATGGTGTTCACTGTATCGCACGTGCGCTCGTCTGGCTGTGACTGTTGGACGGATATCGGCCGGGCTGGCATGTGGGGCCATTTCCGGAATGCTAAATTGGGACCTCGACCACCGTCCACGACCGAGCAGAACGTGCATGCACACGACCACAACCAGACTGTCATGCATGCTCTCGGAGAGACGGCGTATTTCCATCTTTCGCTTTCACACTCCTCTCTTCCATAAGAGAAGATCGCCGCCACAGTTATCTCTACCGACCGACCGACATGTCAACTCAGACAACAACAACCATGGCGTCCAGCAAGACCGAGAACAAGGACACCACACGGCCATCCGACGGCGACTATGTCCGCCGACTTCAGACAGAGGACGTCCGGTTTGTCAAGATGCTCATCGGAGCGGGCATCATGGAGGGTCTCGCCACCGCCAACAAGATGAGTGAGTCGCTGGCGGGCGCTGTCCTCATCCGACCGACTTCATAGGCAGGATCGCGAGGAGAGGGCTTGCTGAACGCGGTCTGCCCCGTAGCTCTCCCTGTCACTGACAATAGTCCTCCGGAATCCCTTTGCTCTCGCGCTTATTCTCGGCTTGGGGTTGGTCCTCAACCACCTCCTCGGCTTCAAGCCTCAGCCGCAGCTCTTCCGGATAACCTATCTCGCGCCATTGGTCGGGCCTGCGCTTGCCGGCCTGCCGATCCTCGGCGCGATAGAGTACCTCAATCGGTGGCCCTTTACTGGCCTCATGCGCAGTGTCCTCGGTGGCGTGGACATGCTGTCGCCCGAGGCGTACTACGCCCCCAGGGACGGGAACGGCGCCTGGGTGTTTGAGCATAATGGCGAGGTCGTGGGTTTCGTCGCCCTTGACCGCACGCGCGCGGGCAAGGCGGTGCAGAGCGTCCTGCGCCAGGACGAGGGCGACGTTGCGGCCCCCGGATCCGTCGATGTCGATGCCCCGGTCCGCCAGGCCAAGAAGAACGTTTCGAAGAGCCGCTCCTCGGCCATTGCCGAAATTCGCCATCTCACCGTCAACGCTCCTCTCCGCGGCTTTGGTATCGGCAAGGAGCTCGTTGCCGCTACTCTTGACGACGCATTTGCAAACGAGAAGACTGAGCAGGTCGTCGTCCTCACTTCGCCGTTTACCACCGGCGGAGAGCGCCTCTTTACCCGCTGTGGATTCCGCCCATTGCCGGAGCGCGTCATTGCGAAGCACTCGCTGCGGGCGGGCGAGCCCGTGGGTCGCCTGGTTTCCGCCCGCGGACGGTGGCTGGCGGTAAACCGTTCTGGGTGGACTGCGGCACGCGAAAAGGTCTTTGCGCAAGCCCGCCAGTGATGCCCGGCCCCTTCGCCCACGACCCCGACCCACTCACTCCGACGCCGTTTCACACCTCGCGAACCCACAAATAATGTCAGCACGTATGCACTTTCCGTCTCGGGCCTTTCATCCTGCTGTTTGGAGCAGCACCCATATTCAGAACCTGAATCTGGCAAGGCATAGAAGTTTCAAACGCCGCCGGACATCAGCCACTTCTGGGCCCCACTATTCCGCACATCGTGCCGCCTTCTGGTGAGAGCTGGCTTCTCCGAGTCCCTTGTGCAGAAAAACAAACTTCCCTGCACTCCTGCCCTCCTGATCCTGCAATCCTTTACAGTCCACTCTTCTGTAACAGGCCGGGAAAACCATCGTGAAGGGCCCAGACTACGCAGATATTTCTGGCACATCTCGCGACCGCGACTGATAAGTGGTTCATCAGCAAAGGGCCACAGGGGACGCGTGGCCATGTCGGAGCCCTCGGGGCCTTGGCGCTCCGAAAAGGTCTCGCTTACTTGCTGGTGTCCTCGGTGATCATTAACGACGGCTGACGCTAGCGCGCTCGCCCACCTCGAGACGACTGCAAGCGCAAATCGTGGCTGCTGGCTAACCCCGGCCGCTCGTCCGCGGCTTTCGGCGCGTGCCACTCGCCCAGTTCAATGGCATATCCACGCTTTCCCTCGGTTTCGGACGCCGCACACGCCGCTCCCTCGAGTGACACCCAGTCATTCACGGGCTCGCTGCCGCCGCCGGCGCCTACACCACGCCCGCAGGCGGCAAGGTGAATGCAGAATGCAGAATGCAGAAACAACGAAAGCAAAGGAATCATGTGGCAGTCGCTACAGCCGAATGCCAAGTGGGTGGGGGGGGGGAGGGAGGGGGCGTCATGCGCGACATCGCGTATCGTCTATTGTATTGTTCCACGATGGGCTCCCATTGGAGAAGCTGGTCTATTATTGCCGCGGAAGAAGGTGGTGCAAGGTGTGCAAGCTGCGGAAGAAGCAGGTGGACCGATCGTCCCCCCTCAGCCCAGTCCAGCCTCCCCAGCCCTCCCCCACCTCCCCCACCCTGTCTGTGGCCGTGCTGGCTGGTGTACCGGTGAACGAGGCGCAGAAGGCCGCACGGAATCCCGGAAGGGAGAGCCTGTTGAATGGGTGAGAACGTGGCAATGGCCATGTCGCCGGCCAATCTCGAGCGATCTGCCGCGTCAGGTGTCCGCTGGCTGTCGGTGAACACCGCTGCTGCCCAGCGTGGTCTCGATCGTTCGTTTGTGGCAGTGGCGGCGGATGGCGGAAAACAAAGAAAGAGAACCAGCACGGGCGCTGCCTCTTGTTGCGCCAGCTGCGCCACCGCACGGATTGAGAACAGAGCCATGTCTGACAAGGGTGGTGGGTGGCATAAATGGCATGGAACTGATACAGCGCTGGGCCACTGCAAGGGTGGGGAACTCTGCAGAGACGCCGTTGCCTCTCGCATCACGCGCGAGGCCGGCGAGGCCGGCTCCATCTCGAGCACAACCTCCCTGTGCTAGATTGGAACAGTCGCTGCGCCGCTACCTGTCACCGTCCCCAGACTTGACCCCCTCAGAATGGTCCGAGACTGGCTAGGTCGTCACCCTTTCTGTACGTTACCAACCCCCATGTCAGGTGGTCTTGTCACCACACGGTAGTTCCAGGGATGCCGAGCCGACACCGAGGCCGTGTCGACTCGTCACGTCATCTCAATCCTCATCTCAATCCAGACCTAAACAGCTGCTGCAACATGGTCAACTAGCTGACAGACAGCTGTAGATGATGGGGCTCATGACCGACAATGCATGTGTATAAGTGGTACATGAATGGGGGTGGTGGGGCTCGGGAATGTGAATGAGGTGGGAATGAAATGGGGGTTATGTGATCCGAGTCGAGTCCAAGATGGAAAAACATAAATAACTGTCCTTCTGGCGTGTATGAGTGATTAGGGTGGAGGAGAGCCATGGACATGGCCTCGTGGTTCATCGTCTTCGTTGCTTCTGTTCTTTCTTTCTGTATCGTCCGTGATGGGGCGTAGTTTTGCACAGGCTGCACATGGATGCAGCCGCTGTTGGGGTAATCATGAGCCGGTGAGGTCAACATGAGGTATCACCTCCGGAGGTCACGGTCCGCGTGGACTGGAGAGTGTTCGCGGATAGGAGGCAGGAGCGGAGGGGGGCTGGCCTGCGAACCGATGTGGTGGTTGGAGGGGCCATGGCTGTTATGGGTCGCCGGCCCAGAACTTGATGACGGAGGCGGACCACTATGACCGGGGTGCGGAGGGTATGGGGGATGGACCGAGTGGCCCTGGGGCGTCTGAGGGGAGGAATGCGCTGAGTGTGGCTGGTGGTGGGGCGGGTGGTGGCCGTGCGGAGGAGGTGGCGGGTAGGGGTGACCACCGTGCGCATGTGACCCGCGTGGGTCCATAGGGTCGCCGGGAACGATGGGGGGCAGGCGTGGGAGGGCAAACGAAGGTTCCGGCATGGCATGTCCGACGTGAGACCCGTGAAGAGCCGGCGGTGGACCTGGAGGCGAGAATGATCGTGAATTCGAGTACGCGTGCTGGGGAGGGCCTCCTTGGGGGTACACGTGAACTGAATGAGGATGATGTCCGTGACCTCCGCGACGATCACGAGGGTCGCGCTGGTGATCCCAACGTTCCCGATCCCATGCGGCAAGCTCTCTCTCCCTCGCAATGTCCCTCTCCCGGGCGAGCTCTCTCTCGCGAGTCATCCGCCCGTCCGACATGTGCCGCTCGTGCGGACTTGTCCTGGAACTCTCCTTGGGAGGCTCCGGTTCACGCCCATAGTCCCTGCGATCTCTCGCATATGGAGGCTCGGGAGGTGGCGGTGCTGGGCGTGCTTCGGAAAATGGTCGACGCGGGATGGAGGCTGCGGACGACGGCATTGGGAACGCCGGGAAGCCGTCATCACCGCCGTGGTCACGAGGGGCCCATCGGAAGCCAGGGGGGCTAGGGGCAGAAGTGGGTCGGCCAGCATGTCCCAGGGAGAACGCCGACAGGTCAGACGAGGGAGAAGGAGCTGGGCTCGTGTTAGCCACAAGCTCTTGCACACGGCGAGCAGAGAAACTTACCACTAAAGTCCAGCTTTGAGGAGATGTGGTTCAGTTCAAACAGTCTGTCGTCCCTGCCGTCACGCCAGTCGCTGGTGCGAGCACGCTTGCGGGGTGCGTCCTGGGCAGGCGACCGCTCACGCTCGGACAAGTACCCCTGCTGATGGTACTGGTGGTGCCAGACGAGATTGCGGGTTGGGTGGCCATAAGGCGGCGCCGATGCGGGGCCAGCCGCCATTGGAGCGTAGAGGAGGTGGGGAGGTTGAACACCGGCTGCGCCACGGCTTGCAGGTGACTCGGGTTCGGCCCGACCAGGGGCTGCATTGGACGAAGCGACACTTGCCCGTCTCCGACTTGATCCCTTTCCACCATTTGGGTCTGTGCGAAGCTTGACCTTGAGGCCCTGGTTGGCCAGGTGCCGTGTCAGAGGTGTGCTCTCGTGCATGCCCTTGAAGAGCTTTGGCGAGAAGACCTCGAATGGTGCGGAAACGACGTGGGTAATTTCCGTGATTCCGTCTCTGTCGCAATGTCAGCATTACTGACAGCCACAACTGCACCGCTCTCTCCACTTACTGTCCAGTCTCAAAGAGAGTAAACTTGAGGCGGAAGATGCCTGGCAGTCGAACGCTCAGCTTGGGGAAGATGCACAGAGCACCAGGTGTGCCATCGAGGTGTTTCAGTCGTTCAGGTGTTTGGATTACTTCACCAGACGTCGGCTCTGCGCCGGTCGGCGTCTTTATGGGGGCATACTTGTCGCCGTTTGCCACCTCGGGCGCGTTTGGCGGGCTCGCCTCGGCGGCGACCAAGGACGCGCGGATAAAAAAGGCAGTCGAGTCCAGCAGCTCGCTAGTCGTTAGCCCCGTATGCATAATAGAATCAGATTCCAGGAGGCGCACACTCACGGAAAGGTTCCAGCCTTGGAGGCGAGCTCAACAACAGGAGGCGGATCAACCGGACGCCTGTCGACTGATTGTCAGCTTGTTTAGATCAGCGGGCGCACGCACCAGTGTCATTCTCCTCCTTGTAAGAGCAGAGACGCGCACGCTCCGGCTGCTGGCACACGATGAGGATGAGTCTAGGTACGTCAGCTAGGGTGGAGAGGATTGGCACTCACTGGGAGAGGTCTCTGCTGCAGCGCTTGCTCTCCTCCGACTCCTCCGAGATGGAGCGCGGCTTTGCAGAACCCGTAGACATGGATTCTGATGGCCTCCTACGCGCCGTCACTGTGGGGGATGTTGAGGAGGATGCCGAGGTTGAGTGGGAGTTGGGGTGGGGGAGAACGCCGATGGGGGTGGCTGGCGTGACAGCGGATGTTGTTGCAGAGGACGGAGCGGAAATGGTGGTTGAAGTGGAGGTCGCGGACGTAGGGCCTGCCGGTCTTGTTGCTGACGTCGACGAGGCCGCGGACGTAGAGCGATACGAACCGGAGCCGCTAGGTAAAGACAGCGGCGGCTTCTTTGATGTGCCCATCCAGGCAGAGTTGTGCGGGGTGCGCGGGAAGGCGCGCGGCGAGCGGGGGGTATGAAGAAGGATGGTGAAGACTCAGCCGGGGGGTCAACGGTGTGGCAAGTTGTGGAACGGCTGACGAGCGCGAGCAGATGTGGTCCAAGGTGCTGCCAGCCTGGGAACGTCTGCAATTGCAATTGACGTGAGTGGTGGTGAGCTGAGTGATGCCGGGCGACTGACGCACAAGGCCGGGCTTGTTGTCGTCGGCGGTGTGAAGGGGTGTGTTGCTGGTTGATGTATAGGTGGGGGGGGGGTGATCAACACGCGCAAGTGGGGGTCAATCTAACGAACGGACGTGCTCTCAACGTCCAGCGTCGCGTGCAAGACGTTGTAGAACGGCGAGAGGGGATGAGGGTAACGGAAGAGAGAGAGAGAGAGAGAGAGAGAAAGTGGGAAGGTATGAGGGGTTGGCGTGGTTGCACGGTTTGGGTGTGTGCGTGCGTGAGAAGTCGTCCACTCGAAAGTGAGTGTCCCGGGGTATCGTACACCAAATCTCTCGTATCCGAGTGCGGCTCCAGGTCGAGGGAGGCGTCGACGAGGCGTTTGGGTGCGGCGGCCAGCAACCACTTTCTTTGGAATGTCAAAGTGTCGGGAACGTTGCTCGTAACAAGAGATAAACTACTGCGAGCAACGACGCGAGAGAGAGAAGCTGATCTGTGAGCAAGCGCACTGCAGGCGGTAGCCAGCAGAGATCCGAGCCCTTTGCTGGTGTGTTGTAAACCACCCCTTGCCCGGCCAAAGGAGGAGGGAGGGTGCTGGGTACAAGGGAACAAAGTTGCAAGGGCCCCTCTGACGCCGCCAAGATAACAACACACCTAGTTACAGTCGTTGCTTCTTCTGCGCTGCTGCTGCTGCTGCCGTGGGCGCGCGGTGTCTCTCCGATGGCGATGGTGAGCAGGGACAGGTGAGTGGGGGCCGAGGTGGGGGGTCCGAGTGGGTCAACAGGGAGTGTCGAGAAATCCCACTCGACGAGGCGTCGAGGCGGTGAGTTGAGAGGGTGGTGGCGTTGAGGGACTGTCTCTTTTCCAGCGACTCGTCGATCGGCTGCTCTGGTCAGGATCAGGATGCCGTGTCTTCCAACGAGGACTCTTGGTTTACGCCACCACAACCCCCGACCCCGACCCCCGGCCCCCCCGAAAGGGGGTCGTGTCTGGTCTTTCCAGGTGGTGATGGTCGTGTTGGTGGATGACAATGTCCAGAGGTGGGGGGTGGAGGAAAACAATGCACTCACAAGGAAGATGCCACAACAATCGCGCGCGTTTAGTGAGCAAGGTGGGCTGGGCGAGGGCCGCGGCGGCGTGCAGGGTTGGGTTGGGTTGGGTTGGGTTGGCAAGCTAGCGCGTCTCTAAGCGTATGAGGTCCAGCGGCTGCTGCTGCTGATTGATACAGGTTGCAGAGGTTGGCGTGAGATGAATCTACGCGGCCACGGACGGACGGACGGACGACACGGACGGGTAAAAGATGTGTGAGGCGTTCAAGCTGCCTCGAACGGCCAAGTTGAATTGAGGACAGAAAAGGGGGGTGAAGAGAGTCCAAGTGTTGAAGAGGACTAAACAAGCAGCCGGATGTCTGGTGAGAGACAGGGCGGCGACGAGGACAAGCGGCGGCGAAGAAGGTCGGTGTCGTTGGCCGCAGTGGCAACAGAGTTTGTGACTTGGCTGACAGCTTGGCGGGCAGTGCCAGAACCTAGAAGCAATAATAAATAATAATGATACTGCTGTAAGGAGCGACGTGACCCTCGTGTGGAGCACGCAGATACCGGAGGCGTGTTCGAGCTGATGGAGCGAACAGAGAGGGGGGGGGGGGGGGGGGGGGCCGCAGAAGAGAGGCCTCCTGCCCTGCACTCTAGCCGGGGAGCCAAATGCTCGAGCCGAGGAGAGACCTCACAAGGGTCGAGATTTCGAGTTAAGGGTGCGACAGTGCCATCTGGATCCTGCATCTCCCAGCTCCCAGCCCATCCCATGTTTCTCGCTCATCAGCAAGCCCCCCAAGCCCAAGCCAGCATCTGTCGCGCGTCGGGGTCTGTCGATCCTGCAGAACACAGGACGCAGACGGCTCCTTGCGAGTGGTACCACTGCCGCCATGCAGTCACAGGCACCGCTCAAACCTGCACCAACAAAACCACCGGGGCCAGTCACTAACGGTATCTCGATCCATCCATAGGTTTGTTCCATCACCTCGTTCGTGCAGAGAGGCAGCCAGCGCCTGTCCCCCACCAGACGACAGGGGCCGGAAGGCAGGCAGGCAGACAGGCAGACAGGCAGGCATGGTCACAAATCGGCCACCCGCAACCTTGATCTGCTTCAAGATCCCCTTCTCCCATTTGTTTAGCTGCATTGGCTGGCTGGGTGGGTGGGGAGGGAGGCGTTCTGGAACCCCTTACGGAACTGGGCATTACGGGCAAGAGCGAGAGAGAAGAAAACTCGCACATGAAATGTTGTCAGTACCAAAGCTTGCGGTATTCTCCTCTTGCATCATTGAAGATCCCAGCTGCAGCTGCCGAGTAGGGGCATGGCAGGAGAGGCAGTGAGACGCTAGGCGTCAGATCAGGCAGCCCAACAGAAGAGGCTGGGGCAATTGACTCTCTGCGGCGAAAAATCCTGCCAGCGATTCCTACAGGGGCAGCACATGGGTGTCTCGTAGCGCACCCATCCCCGAGCTCCTCCCCCCCTTCTGCCCTCTCTCTCGTGCTGCACTCTGCCAAGTTTACGCAGGGGTCTGCTGCCCAAATGCATGGCCAGTCGTAGATAGGCTCACCCCACCATCAGGGATCTGACAGGAGGCATGCGTCAGGGACGACCATCCTGCCCCCTACGTCATAGATGTGCCCAGTCGGTCGGTCGGTCGGTCGTCGGTCGGTCCAACCGTCACACCTGTGCCGCAACCCCCTCATCTCCGAAGCTCTCCCAGTATTATCCGCCTGTAACAGTTAACGCAAGACGGGCATGCTCTGTTCGCTTCCAACAGCCAAGGGCCGTGCCGCCGTGGCCATGTGGGCATCCGCGAGTGATGGGTGCGGGGTAAGGTGTGAACCTTATTGCAGTCCAGACGCAACGAGAAGCGAGCCAAGCATGCAGATGCACACGCGCCGGAGGGGGGGGACGGAATGTCGGCTCCGATTGTTCGGTTTATCCTTGTATCGATCTGGCGGATGGTGGTTCCACCAATCGTCAATGGCACGACGAAAACGTCCAGTTACTACAGCTAGAGTCGATGAATGCTGCCGATCGCGCTGGAATGACACTGCGAGTGGCACCGAGGAGGTATGCACACCGCTGCCCCACGCAATAATAGAAAAGTGTCTGTCACCTTACTCACACGTTCGCACACCAGCCCCATAGTGAAACTAGATGTGCCGTGCGCAGCAGTCAGTGTCGGCCACTCATGCACTTGGCAGCTCGGGGTCTGCGGTATGCGGGTACTTGTCCCGACAGAGGCAGGCCGCTTAAGGTCCTCGCTCCGTTGCAGGCCGGTGCCACGCACGCCACACGCTCTCCAGCTCACACAGTGCACAGTATGTGGGATCTCGGGTGTGAGTGGGGCTGGCACCCACTCGGGCGCCAGGTCCTGGACGGCTGAGGCTGCGACAAGGGCAGGAAGGAGGAATTCGGGTTGGGAGCGCTCCACTGGCTCGGGCTATCGATTATCCCATTCATGTTGGCTTCCTGGCGTGCTGGCTGGCGGCACTGGCGTCGGTGGGCTTGGCCGGGGGCTGCGGGCCATTTACATTCTATCGACTGTTTGAGTGTCCTGTCTGATGATCTATTGACATGTTGCTTATGACGAAGATCTGTTGATCGCAATTTCATTCCAAACAGACCAACTCACCTGGCGTGCATTGGCCATCCGTCGCCTCCGATCCAGCACATCAGGTCGCCGCCACCACCAGGCACCTGGTGCTTTCCACCTCGGCTCTGGGGCGCTGGTGGGCAGAGTCACCTTGGGGAGGGATCTCAAGAACGACGACTAAGCATGGCGACCATTGGCATTGAGCTTTGAGACAGCACGGCTCCGGACTGGCAGTGGACGACACGCGGACCAATCGTCGACCTGCGAGCACTGTATTGCCTCGCTATCGCCATCCTTCCGTCAGAGTTATCGTCGGTGGGGCCGGTTGGGTCGGCCATCCTCTTACCTGGCAATGCTCCTACTTGCCAGCCATGTGTCATGGCCGTGAGAACCCATTTTGGGTGGGCGACATTGCCGTTCCAGTGGCCATAACCCCGCACTTGGCTGACCGCCGGAACGGCAACACCGGTGATGGTCGCGGGCCTTGTCATCAGGCGACCGGGCTGGGTCACATTGTGGCACCAAATTCATCGACCGCCCCTTGGCTGGCCCGTTCTGAAACGTGCTAGCGCGGCAGGTGCACAAAGGTGAATGCAACGCAGCAGCACCAGTCCTGGCTCTCCTGTCTTGGCCACCGGGCGGGGCGTGACTGGGCCTTTCCTGTGTTCCTTCCGCTTCCCCCATCCTCCGATCACTGCATTACTGATCTCTATTCCACGCGTTCCGCGCATTCCATGCGATCCGCGCAGACCCAGATACAGGGAGCAGGCCGACCTGTGGCGGTTGTCGTGTGGCTGACAGCGCGACAGCCATGCAGCCAGTCCTCCGCATCCTGGCCCACCTTGACTTGCTTTTGCCTTTCGCCGTTCTCCGGCCTTTGCTCCTATCCACGATTGCCTGAGAGCCACACTAACGCGGCCCGCCAATTAGTAACAGGTCGTTGTTCCGTATACCCGGGGGTCCTGCTCCTGGCCACCATGGCCGGGACACCTGGACAATTGTGTACACAGTAAACAAATGCCCACATTGTCATTCTTGACAACAATATGTCGTTCTTCGTCCCAAGTAGATGCAGGGGTGCATTCATTACCCTCGATCTAGATTCCTGAGACCACGTCTCAGCCCTTTCGAGACCGGCCCTCGCCTCACCAGGCTGCCGCCACAAACCTTCTGTCCTCACCACAGTGCATCTCGCATTCCCCCGTCTCTATCCCCGGCGGTTCCGTTCCTCTCGGTGACTCAATCCTCCGCCTGATAGTCCCTGTCGGCGGCCTGGATCCCCCCCGGAGCTATCTCCTCCGTGTAGCCCCTTCTGTCGTGACCAGAGCGGCGTCCTTCTGGACCACCCCTCAACGCCACAAACGCCACACCGCGCCACCATTATCAGGGGTACTGACCCCAAACTTTTCCTCCTTCACCAGCACACTGCGAGAACACACTGCAACTGGGACGGTGAGTGTCTCGCCATTGCCTTTGCTTTTTCTTTTTCTTTTCCTCATTTTTGGTTAGAGGGAGGAGGTTTTTTCTATTTACCGTCAAAGTCTTTTCGCCTCTGGCACTGCTTTGCCATGCACCCTGAGCGCTGCATTCCGTGAGGTCCACTGGCGTCGTCTGGAGCACTCTTCCGCGCATGTATACGTAATACTCCAGACATGCGTCCATTCGCAGCTCCTCCGCTTGCTGAGCCCAGCAGTGCAGGACGGCCAAGAGATACTGCAGGATGTTCTGTCGCAGGAATCGAAACCCAGATCCCTTTCAGATCTAGTGAGATCCGATCGTGTCGCACACCGTTAGACGGTTTCACCAGGTGCGCCGCCAGCTGCACTTGTGGCCAAACATGGACACCGATCGCATCGTGATGAGACTGCCATCGAATGCAACCGTACTCGTGACCGCCCGCCAGATTAGCTGTGACTACCCGCGACCGTCCGTCATGCTCAATGATCAACGAGGCACCAGTCGCCACGGCTGGGCACTGCTGAGCACTGCCTCGAAAAGGCCGAGATGGGCACCGTTGATGTTGAATAGAATTGTCAACTTTGGGGGCACGGTCCAACGAGGCAGTCCCCATCTGGGGTTGATCACGGATGTGTCGCTGCTAGCGGCAGATGCTCATCGTCACCGCCGCATGGTTCTGCCGGAGACAAGCAGCTAGGCGTGGCCAGATTGCCTTCCTTGTTCCGTGTGTTCCATAGCGTTGCTCCATACAAGGGAAGGGGGCAGGATGTTACATGGCGACATGCGGCAGTTTCTCGCAACATACAGGTTAGTTACCAGGCTGCCTTGGGGGCTGTCGTGATTTCAAACACCACCACATTGGCCCATAAGCAGACCCTGGTATGCGTTGACATCAAACGCCCTCCAGAATGCCGACCAGAGTCCGGTCGTCGTAAACAGGGCGAGAAGGGCTCGCCCAAAAGAGATGCTGCTAGGCGTGTTTGCAGGCACCATGGAACGGTCACGGAGGCCATGTTGTGAGCGGGCCGCTTGCGCGCTTGCGGCTGTTGAGGGCTTGCCAGCGAGTGATATGCGGCCTTTCCTAGGGAGCGGCGACGACGTCCACTCGGGACCCTGGCATATCTGTCACAGTGGTGGACGGTTTTACCATGCGCACAGGCAAACGGACACTCCAAACCCTGCGCAGAGCCCAGCCTCCAACCTCCGATTCTGCGCTCCTGGAACAATTCCCCTGCATGTCACCCACCTCGACTGACTCCTGAACCGCCTCGCCCTCAGGCAGCAGACGAGGCTTGAAGATGGGGGGAAATACAAAGCGGCACCAGTCTCGTCGACGCGACGTGGCGAGACGACGGCCCGCCGTGCCGCGTGCCGCCTCCCCCGACCGCGTCAGCCACCGTGGCCGTCACGGGGATCCCGCCGGGCGGCAGCCAAACGGACCGAATTACGGCCCTCGACAGAGCCGGAGTTCCATCTGACACAAGGAAGAGTGGCACAGGATCACCGCACACGCCGCAGATCGCAGAACGAGATCCCCGCTTTTGTTTTCAAACGAGGTCTTGCAGTACCCCTGTACCATTGCTCATCTGCTGCGGATCTCCAGGAGGTTTGGCCTGTCCCTGTTATTTGGTCTCTTTGGCTACAAAGACCGGTTCATTGGGGGGTGGGGGCGGCGGCGGCGGTAATATGCGGTCCGCAGCAGAACGACTCCCTCCCATACTCACGTGGTGGGGGCACCACGTCGGCAACTCTCATGCCGGCGGGAGGCAGCGTGAAAAGGTGCGAGATTAACAGGGCATTGAACTCCGTCGGCTGAAGGGAGGCCCGAGACGCCAACGGAACCGGGCATGCAGACAGAAACCAGCAGTATCGAGGCAGGTGCCTCCGACCAACTCAGCGTCCAGAAGGTCTAACGAGTATCCGCTCCGCGATCCGTGGTTCCCCTTCGATTTGATGAAGATTTTCCTCACGATCTGCAGGTCGTCCCACCGACCATGTCCCTCAATGTTGTTCCACATTCCTCGTTTAATGCTGGATCAGGCGTCGGCGGCAGGGCTCCTGGGAAAGAGGCAGATGCCACGGTGCGTGGGATGGGAGTGGACATTCTATGGGTGGAGAGATGTGTGACAGTGGCACTCCGGTGACTGGAGTTGTAGGATCGGTGGCTGGTGACGTGCAGACCACCCGAGTTGCCCGTTTCGTGTGGTTGTGTTGCATGTCTCGTGTATCATGTCTTGTGGTCTCTGGATGTCGCTCAATGTGCATTGGTGGCTGATCCGAACGGCACTGACGGTTCCCTTCTGCCAGGGACAGGAGAAAGGTGCCGAAGGCAGCCACGGATCCGTGTCGCTGGCTGCCAAGTAGCGCCGCAAAAAGGAACGCCTGCAAGGCCCAACGAGAATGGGGAGCGCGCCGACAAGTGTTGCAGGAAGGCTAGCGGGCAGCGCAACCGGCACCCAAAGAGTACCAACCTGATTCAGCACGCAAGACAGATAATACAGCCTTCGTGGACGGCCCCCTTGCAGTCCACGTCATGGCGCATTTCAAGCAGAGGAAGCGCCATATCCAGATTTGTCAAGCCATGCCAGTTTGGTGATATCAGCTCCCACGGTGATGGCTTGAAGCACCGAGAGAGATGGTGCGAGGACGTTGGACTCGAGCGTTGAGGGAGAAGCAAACCCCGCCGCCCTGCGCGAACAGCGGGCAAAAACAGCGGGCAAAGCCACTCTGTCGACGTGTCAGCACCCAAGGAGACAGACCTGCAGGTTGGCATGGAAACTGGCCACTGAGCTGCGGGACGCGAGAGGAAGGAAATCGGGAAAATCCCGCAACGACACTGCAAGACGCAGCGATGGCTGCTCGATGCTGGTCCACCTGGCGGACCAATGGCTACTCCGCCTGCGTTCTTTCTTATCCATGGCTCAAGCTGACAACCCTGTGCCTTTCTCATCTGCCCCCACTTATCCCAGCCGATGTCCGTCGGGTTTCGGGGCGGCACGCGGCACGGTTCCCCAGCAGCGTGGGTGCTCAGCCAGCCAATGGCAAATGGCGCTAAAATAAGGCGGGGGTAGAAATAGGTGGTACGGTTCCCCATTGTCCGTGTCCGCTCAGTTGGCTGATGTGCTCTGGTGGGCTGTGCACTCCATTTGTATCACACGCCCCACGCTCGCGGCCGCCAACTCGGCACCCCCGCACCCGGCAAGCTAGCGACAAGAGCGTGGAAGCCAGCAGCATGGTCATGTTACTTACTGTCCCTTGCACATCAAATCGGCTTCCAGCCTCATCGGTACCGTAGACATGCAGCAGGTCTGAGGCCCATCTCATCGACTGTGGGCAGTGCCACGCCACCCACCAGCTGCGTCGCATATTGCCGGATCTGCGGTTAATTGCATGCTTTTTTCCTTCAAGAGCGCACGGGGAGCACGAATGGCGTCGAGGACAATACAAATGCGAGGACTCGACCCCTCAACCATCAGATCGCCGTGTCTTCTGGAGCAATGCTTCGAAACTCGAAGGGCGCCGGATGGAGGAATCCAATGGACGGAAAGACGAGAACTTTTGACGGCCTTGTGCATGCAATGGCCGCGCGTTTCTCCCCCCGACCGACAGCCGGTCGTTTGTGCGACCTGGAATCGGAATCTGACCAAAGTGCCATGGCGGTGTGGCGCCCCAGCACAATAGACGTTTGTAAACGCCACTTTGATCAGGCGGCCCGCAAGGCACAGCCAGCTAAGCAGTGACAAGCCAAGTGCAGGTGGCCACAGGCATGCCGTTCCTGCTGCTGCCTCCGTTACACCGCCTCGTCTCGGGCTTGCCCTTGGTTGTTAGCGACTGTCTGCATCTCACGGCGCTTGGACATTGCAATTTCTGTTGTGTTGGTCTCGGGCTATCCAGGGTAGCGCCGCAGGAGTGGTGAGCGGAGGTCAAAGCACAAGGGTGAGCAGCGCCTGGAGCGAATGAGAGCAGTGCCCGAGATGAAGCAGCAACGAAACGATCAAGAACGCTCTCCCATCACTCGTTGATATCTTGGCGATGTCCTGTACTGCAGCTTGCCGCGGCGGCATGTCCGATGTGGCCAACATGAGTCTGCGTGCACCAGCGTTACCACCACAGATCAGCGTTAGCGAGCCGTGACAAGCGCCACAGCAGCTCCAGAGTGTCCAGTGCCTGCAATCCACTCCACGCTGGCGGCCACGCCGACGCACAGCCTACATGGCCAATCGCAGGGAGGGGAGCCCTGATAAGCGACCCACGCCGGTTAATCCTACCAGAGTGTTAGAACAAGCGAGAAAACGTTCGTAACTCTGACTGTGTGGCGCCGTCGAACACCAAACCAAATGGCAACAAGTGAAGCGAGGCTCTGGTAGCGCAACTCGCCTACAGGCCGGGGACGATCGGGTAGATGTAAGAGATGTCACCTCAAACAGCGACGATGCGAACGGTGTATCATAGCAACGATGCGAACAGCACTTCAGTCCACACCACCGCGCTGAGACCAGTCAGGTCAGACCAGATCCACCAGCTTGGTCCCTCTGTGATTAAGGTAGTATTCAAACGCCGTGGCAGTCTGTACAACAAGATCCTCTCTCTCCACACTTGGATTGACTGCCCCCATTATCCTGGACTATACTGTACCATATCTATCTTGTCCCTTGGCTGTAGCAGAGCAGCGTCTCTTCGTCGCCACACCACCCCGCCTTCCCTCCATGATGCGCCACACTCGTACTGCGCCCGATTAACCGCCGTCGCCCCCCAGAAGTTGCATCTTATCCACTCCATATCCGCCCCGTCCACTCGCGCGAGAGACGCACGGGTGGACGGTGGGGCCGGTCGGCAGTTCTCTTACAGGGGCAGGGGATGACCGGATACGTATCTGTCCTCCACGACGTTTGTCCGCAAAGCTCATCTGTCTCCTGCGTCTGCTGGGCGCCAAGTGCTTGGACTTGAGGTTGGGGCGATTTCGACAGACCCCGTATGCCCGGGTGCCATACAGCTGGTCTGTCATACTTGGAGCTCGAAACTGACTCTGACCATCAGTATCCTCACTCACAGCCAACCATCCGCCACTCGACAGCCACTCCCACGCCCCACACTGATCCCCTGCAAGGCGCCATACAGACGCCCCGCTCTACAACCTGGTAACCACGCGGTTATGCGGCCCGCGCACAGCAAAACTGAGCAGTGGCGAAACATGCAGGAATGCGGGAGGGATAAGGGAGGGATAATGCACCCACCAGAGGCCGATACAAACGCAGTACATTTCCGCTTCGTGATGAACTACCCTGTTGTGCTTTGTCACCACTCACCTGGCTGTTCTGCAAACGTTTCGCCTCTCGCGACTGACCATCATTCACAAGCCTTGTCTGTACTGACGGAGCCGTCAAGACTAGCAGAACACACTTCCTGCATGGTTCGTGTCGGTGTCCGTGTTCGTATTTCCTTTCACCCATGATGCAATAGCGGACGAGTCAGTCGTGTCAAGTCCTCTCCATCTGTACCGTTTCAACCCGTCTGCAACCGCGCACAGCAGGATCAACACATTCCTGATACTGGCTTGGCGTACTTGGAGCGGTCTGCCACCAGACGGTGCCACCCACCGACAACGATCTCACGGCGTCTGCTTCTGCGCCCCAATCCAGCCATCGTTGGCCTGCGGCCTCGCCGCCGAAATGCCTCGTTGTCATCCTCTCGCCAGTTCAGTCTCATCCCGAAGCCACGATGTACTCACTCTCTCAAAGATCATTCCGTCCAAGGTCTCAGCCCCATCATTTTGGAGATTTCGGGCTCGTTCAATACGCATTTGCGAATTGGACCCTCAGGCGCTGGCCGTCTCCGGCGGGACCTCGATGAGGAGACTGCCGCTGTCTGGGTAGGAGCACAAGAGCGTCGGAGCCTGGAGGAGAGCGCCACCTGTCTGGTTGTCGGAGACGGCCCCGACAAGAACTGCAAAGCGGCGTTACAAGCAGTGTATGTGCTGGAGGGTGCCGGTTGTGAGCGGCTGTGAACGCGAAACTCCTTCGTCCGCCTCCTAGCTCCCCGTGCGCTGCACGACTCGACTCCTCGTTCACCTTTTAGCAGCGGACATGTTCTTGTGCGCGCTAAATAGTTTCTGTGCCTGTGCGCGCTAAATAGCTTCTGTGCCTGCCCATGCTCTTACACGCCGGCGATTCATGTCTTTGTCTCTGGGTCGTATAGGAACAGGGGACTAAGTGTGAGGATACTAAAAGCGAGCGGTCAAACAGGCAACCCAACGTCAAACATGCAACAAAGCGCTTGAATGAAGCCACGGAACAAAGCTTGAAAACAAAGGACGAAACAGTGTGCCACTTGGACCTGCGGCCAGACCACAAGAGAAGTGAATGCTCCGTCTTCAGAAGGCTGGTGATCCAATTTGCAGGCTGTCAATTGTCAAAGATGTTGGCTGCGAATTACAAGGACGCCAGTGACGGCGGTTCCGTAGTCTGTTCCTCTGAACCGAACAGCGTCCATCTTCTACTGGGAGTCATTGCTCTAGCAGTGGTCTGAGGCGGCACTGCAAGCTTAGGACGGGACGTTCAGGTCCTGATGGTCTGGCAAAGCACAGGGTGTGCTTCAAAGAGTCCGCCTCGATGTCTTTCTCATTCACCAGTCATCCCCTCACTCGTGTCGATCTCACGGACGCCCCAACTTTCCGCTGGATTCCTGACACTTTCAACAGTCCATCTGTACGGGTCAGAACCAAAGGATGAGAAAGGACGCTAGGCCATCTGGACTGGGCAGAGCGCGGTTCCGCTCGTGTCAAGTAAAACGCGGCGTCTCGAGAGATTTGGTGCCAGTAAGCTCACGGCAGCTCACACCTAGGGCTCGGATCGCATAGGCCATGTCCCCTCTCTGGGAGTAGAAAAAAAGAACATCTGGGAGAGGAGAGGAGACTGCTGGTTTCCCTGGGTATTGGTTGAGCAAGAGGACGTTGAACGTGATTGTGCAGGCGGATGTGGCACCCCACTGTGGAGCTCGATCGCTTCAGAGATGCTGACTGAACCTGTTGTCCTTGTCGCCAGCTACGACGCGATTATGCCTGGAGCACTCGCCTCGGCCCCTTTCGTCCAGAGTCTGAGCGGGACTGTCACTGCTCGGAAACTTCCCACGCCTCCTCGAGGGCGCCGCCGACGATAGCTTCCGAGCTGGTGGACGTGCGGGCATGTAAGGTGGCGTCTGGGGCCTGGAGGAGGAAGGTATGTCGGCACTTTGTCCGGAAGCTCGGAGACACGAGAGTGAGAGGGGGCCGAGGAGGATCAGCGGAAGCGTTGCCCTCGAGGAGGGAAGGCTCAGACATTATCCGCTGGGCTGGGCAGTTGTTCTGTCCCACCTTGCACGAGGAGGGCCAAGAGGGTGAGAGTCAGCTTGTAAGTTGTCGTGGAGCACTACCTCGAGCATCAAGCACGCCGGTTATACTTGTTGTGCTACCACCGTCAGTCATCGCTTACGCTCACGATAGCCGCGACTGGCAACCCCAGAAGTGCGCCCAGCACTGAGCACTGACAGACTCTTCCGCCATCTGTTTTGCATGTACCCCGCTGGCTTAGAGCTCCCGCAGCAGGATGTGGTCCGTATGCAGATCCTCTCCGACCCAGATCTGTCGGGTGCCAACCTTTTTGAACCCAAACTTGGCGTAGAACCCTTGTGCGCGGACATTGCGCTCCCACGCGCCGAGCCAGACATGCTTGAATCCGCGCTGCCGGGCCTGCTGCAGCGCGTACTCCATTAGCCGCCCCGCTGCTCCCGAGCCGTGGTAGTCTGGGTCGACATAGATGCGCTGCACCTCCACCACCTCGGCGGCGGGCAGGTGGTCGAGATACCCGTCAGCCTCGCCGACGAGCAGCACCGCAAAGGCGACGGGCGCGCCAGAGGGCGCGCGCGCGACGAAAAAGGTGCGCTCGGGCGTCGCCATGTCGGCCTTGAATGCCTCGGGGGTAAAGTACTTGCCGACATAGGCTGCAATGTCGGCAGGATCCACGGGGTGGCCGTGCGGGAACGCGCGCGCGCCGACGCCCGAGAGCGCCTCGGCGTCAGACGGCGAGGCGGGCCCAAACGTCAGCTCGACGCCAGCCTGGGTCGTGCACGAGGTGCCATTCGTGTTGTTCGTGCACGTAGTATTCGTTGCTGAGGAGCGTGTGAGTCCAAGTTGGATCAAGATTCGGATTGCAGAAGCAATGGAAGGGTGTGGATTGCGTCATTACCACCGCTTGCTCCTTGTGGTGGTGGACAGGTATCGCCTGGACGACCATCCCGCTTGTGGTGTATTGGACGTACCTGTCATGTTGGCGGGGAAGAACATTCGTAAAGAGAGAATGGTGAGATGCAGCAAGCCTTGCGATTTAAGTTGATCGCATGTGGGAGCCTGACAAGTCCGAGTCGGTATGGAGCCGGTACTGAGTTAGAAAGTCGGTCGCGTGGATGATCAAGCATCCTGATACCGATGCCGATGGCTTGGCGACATACCCTGCCCGTTTCAAATGGTCAGTCAGTATCGGGTTTCCGTCTACTTGTCATCGCTCGGCCTCTCTCGCTGGTCCCCACACCCGCCTCTTACACGCGTACATCGAATCGCTATTACCTCAAAAGTCTATGCAGCTAGTAACTAGTTTGTAGCGAGACGGGCCGGCTGGCCGCCCTGTCCACCGGCGCCCTGCTTGGGGGCCTCGTCGCCCATGAGGACCGAAATCATGAGGAGAGCCGCGACCATGGCCATCCAGTACTTCTGGAGGAAGGTCTTCTCGGGCTCGGGCTCGACCTTCTGGCCTGAGCGGTCGACGACCTGGGCGGCGGCGAGGGAGGGGCTGGGGTTTAGAATGAGAGGTGGGTGTGGCTAGTCTAACTCACGAGCGGACGACCTGGGGATGGACGATGCGCACATCGAGTGCAGATGACGGGAGGGAGACGGGGGCAGCAGAGGACTCGCACTTTGCGCTGCCCGAGGGCTTGATCTCGATGCTCGACGGGCGGTCGCCTGTGAAGTGGAGCGTGAGGGTCGAGTCGGCGGCGGCCAAGCACTGGGGTTAACTAGCTTCCTATGGTACTAGCTTACAGAAGGAGACGATGTTGTAATGTACTCGCCACCAACGATGATCGCGACCTGATACCAGGCACTGTCGCTGCCAGTGTCGCCGGACGGCGCAGCGGCGGGTTCGTACGAGGTCTTGCCGCTCTCGACGGTGACGACACCGCGGGGGACAAACTTTGCGTTCTTGTCGGCGAAGCGGTGGAGGACGGTGTACTGGGCTGCCGAGACATGGAGCGCCAAGAGGGCGAGGCAGGCGATTCGTGTGAGCATGGTGCCGGAAGTGTGGGGTGGGTGAAGTGGACGTTGTGGACAGGTTGGTTTAGTTGTCACGAAGTCGGCAGTTGGGTCGTCATCAAGGTGGATGTGGAGACGGAGATGGGGGTGCTGTCCGCACCACGATATCTGCACGAGAAAAGCACGTGTGACAGTTACGTAACCTCTTGGAGGGTAATCCTCGCATTCCCATTCCTTGAAGTGGGCCAGGTCACGCCATTTCAGGCCAGGGCGGGCGGGGAGATCTGGAGTGGAGGGAAAGAGGCGGGCTTGTGATTACTATGGTGTGACCGTATGGTGAGCACGTTATCGCATGTTCCGAAAAGTCGGTGGCCAAGCCGGGTCGGCGATCACGACACCACCACACGATGGCGAGCGAGCAGCAACCCCCGCGAGTCGGAATAACAAGCCCCCATACCCATACATTATTATGCACTCACCTGGTCGCTTTCTCTCTTCTCTCTCTCTCTCGTCTCCATCTCCACATTCCTCACTTCACTACCACTCTCCCATCATGGGCTACACCACCCCCCGCTGGGTCCGTCTGTGGCTCGCACTCTCCTCCCTAGTCGTCCTCTGGGACGCGGGCTACTGCTTCTTCCGCCCCCGCAGCATGCAAGGAGGCGACCTCTCATGGATCTGGGGCCCGTACAAGTGAGTTGCTTCGTGTTGCATAGACAGAAACTGACAGACAGCATGGTGCCCTACGCCGACGTCGACTGGCTCTACGGATGGAAGGCTCTCAAGGAGGGCGACGGCTTTACAAACGCCCAGGGTGAGTTGGCTTGTCCGAGTAATCACCAACTGACCTCAGCCGCGCTCAACCTCGTCGAGGTGTTCCTCAACTTTGTCTGTCTCGCCCTCGGGGACCACCCCGGAGCGCCCGTCATCGGCTTTGCCGCTGTCGTCATGACCGCGTCAAAGACCATCCTCTACTTCCTCCAGGAGCACTTCTGCGGCTGGTGCAACACTGGCCACAACCCCGCTTGGCGCTTCTGGACCGTGTTCGTTGCCACCAACGGCGCCTGGATTGTCGTTCCCACCATTGCCTCCTTTGTCCTCGGTGCTGGACTCATCAAGGCGCTTACCCCTCCCTCGTACCCGTCGCTCCAGGCCCACAGCGTCAGCAAGACTGCTGAGAAGAAGAACCCCTCGCCTCTGGACGCGGACGCAAAGTTCCTCACTCCTCACGGCGGTGCGCCCCTCCCGCTCACCTTCCACGTCCGCGGCCTCCCGGTCCTTGTTGTCGGCTCGAACCGCCTCGTCGCGTCCCGCGTGCTCACGCTTCTCGAGGCTGATGCCGACGTCATTGTCTCGTCTGGAGCCGAGCTCAGCACGCTCCCCGAGGAGATCCAGTGGCGCGTGACCCAGGGCCAGATCAAGTTTAAGCGCTTTGTTGGCAAGGCTTCGCAGTGGGAAGAGTACCTCAAGGAGAAGAAGATTGCGCTCGTGTGCGTTACCGACACCTTGATTGGCTCCAAGGGCTTCAAGGCTGCTGAGATCGCGACCGCGATCCACACTGCCGCCACCAACCTCTGCATCCCGATCAACGTCTCGGACCTCCCCTCTCTGTCCACCTTCACCTTCCCCTCTGTCCATCGCTTCGCCACCTCCGAGGGCCCCTCCAACCTCCAGGTCGCCGTCTCCACCAACGGCCAGGGCTGCCGCCTCGCCGGCCGTATCCGCCGCGACATTGCGGCCAAGCTCCCCGCCAACGTCGGTGCGGCTGTCGACAACATTGGCAAGCTCCGCGCACGCGCCAAGGGTATCGCTTCTATTTCCGAGGACGACCTGACCACCCCGCTCAACGCCCCCGTGTCGCTCAAGTCGGACGAGGACCAGCTTAGGCGCATGCGCTGGGTCCACCAGATGAGCGAGTACTACAGCTACGACCAGCTCGCGGGCATGACTGCTCCCGACATGGAGCGTGCCCTCGAGGGTACCGCGGACATTACCACTGTGCTCCCCCACCACGACGGCAAGAAGGGCCGCATCCTGCTCGTTGGCTCCGGTCCCGGCCACCCCTCGCTCCTGACTGTTGCTGCCCGCTACGCGCTCGACAACGCCACGCTTATCCTCTCCGACAAGCTTGTCCCCGCTGAGATTATCGCCCTCATTCCCAAGACCACCAAGCTCCACATTGCCCGCAAGTTCCCCGGCAACGCCGACGGCGCGCAGAACGAGCTCATGGAGCTCGCACTTGCGGGCGCGCAGGCCGGCGAGACCGTGGTGCGTCTCAAGCAGGGCGACCCCTTCGTGTACGGCCGCGGCGGCGAGGAGGTCCTCTACTTCCGCGAGCACGGCTATGAGGCTACTGTTGTTCCTGGTGTTTCGTCCGCTCTCGCCGGCCCCCTCATGATGGGTATCCCCGTCACCCAGCGCGGTGTCGCCGACAGCCTCGTCATGTGCACCGGTGTCGGCCGTGCAGGCACCGCGGTCCAGCTTCCCGGCTACATCAAGTCGCGCACTCTGGCGATCCTCATGGGCGTCGCGCGTATCGAGCAGGTCCTCGAGGTGCTCACTGCCGAGTCGCACGCGGGCCGCGACGGCGCCGCCTTCCCCCGGCACCTCCCGATCGCAATCGTCGAGCGCGCGTCGTCCCCGGACCAGCGCGTCATCCTGTCGACGCTCGAGAACATTGGCCGCGCGATCGCGTCCGTCGACCAGCGCCCGCCGGGCATGATCCTCGTCGGCTGGGCCGCCATGTGCCTCGAGGGCAAGGGCCAGGTCGACGTCCTCGACGGCGTCGACGAGCAGACGATCGTCGACGCGTGGCTCGGCGGCCGCCACTTCAAGACCCGCGAGGGCCTCCCGGCCGACTGGTCGTGGTTTGGCTCGTTCTAGAAAAATAAACTAGCAACTAGTAAAATGGCGTTAACAGGGTGGGAGTAGTAGGTGTATTGAGCAGTTGTGTAGCACATCGCATATAGAACACTATCATGGCATCGCATTGGGTTTCAGCAGCAGTTTATGTTGCAGCGCATGGGCCCGGCAGTCAGTGACGATTGAGAGCCGAGCGGTCAGTCCAAACGGACGAGCAGCTGGCGCATCCCGTTGAGTCAGTCCGTCGTCGACAGCATCAGCGCAGGCCCCTGTGCCATGCTCGTCCGCACCAGCCAGCCAGCCGTGAGATGTATTGCATCGTACCCGTACTTTTCGGCTCTCTACTTCCACTTGTCGAGGTCGTCGCCGCCCCTCCGCTCGCGGTCGAGCATGGCGTCAAACTCGGCCTGCTGGCGCCGGAGCTCCTCGTCGGCGCTGGGCGCCTTGGGCTTCTCGGGCCGCGTGGTGCGGAGGCGCTCCCATGTCGACGACGTCTGCGCGTTGATCTTGTCCGCGATCGGCGCCGCGTCTGTCGGCGACGCCGCGGCGGGGGAGGAGGGAGAAGAAGACGAAGAGGGAGAGGGAGAGGGAGATGACGAGGACTCGGACGGCGGGATGTACGTGTTCTCCTCGGGGACGCCGGCGCGGTGTTCGATCACGGTGCCGTCGGGGATGCCGCGGCGGTGCTCCTCGATGGCGCGCTTCGAGTCGATCACAATTTGCTGGAACACCTTGAGTTTGCTGCGGCGTCAGCGTCGAGCCCGGAGGCGATTCGGCCTCTGCGCCCCTCGTACAGCGTGCGCGGCTTGCAGAATTGCCTCAGGCAGCAGCAGAGGAACAGCAATGCGGGGGAGGCAAGCAGGAAACGCAGCGGCAGCGCAGGTGCTGCAGCAGCACACCGGTAGCTTCACCCGCGCCTCCGCTGTCCTCGACCAACAAAGAGACTCACCGCTCTGCGTCCGGCATGTTGTTCTTGACCTCCATCGCCGCCGCGGCGCCGCCGGCCGTAAAGCCCATGAACGAGCCCGTCATGCTGATGGCGCTGGCGGCGAAGAAGCGCGCGGGGAACGACGGCGGCGGGACACGGCGCTTGAGGATGAAGAAGACGGGGATACCCGCCGCCCAGCCGACAGCGCTGCTGATGGTCATCCAGCGGTAGCTGCGCTTCAGGATCTCAATGTCGTCGCGGGTAATGTCGCCTGTGSTGCRKCASSGCCWGTCCGTTGCGGGGGGGGAGGGGGCGGAGAGGAGCGGACGGACAGAGAATGGCTGTAGAGGACGGAGGCAGGGGACGGAGGACGGAGGGACCCGGCTGGTGCGGACTGCGCAGAGCGCGAGAGCGGAGGTGGCGGTCTGTCTGCAGGTGGGCCGGGGTACAGCGACGACGCACCGTCGCCGCCCCGCGAATCGTCTCCCATCGTTCACCATTACCCATTCAGCGCATGGGTTATCTGCCGTGTGTGCTGGGTCCGCACCTGCGTCCTGTCCTGCCCTCTTCCGCCCCGCCGCAGTGAGCGGCTAGCGCGCACGACTCACCGTTGTCAAGACGCCGCTGGATCGCCTCCTTGGTGATCTGGATCTCGAACGGGGACGAGGGGATGCCGGCGCCGGCGCCCTGGAGCGCGCCAATGTCCGAGTCAGAGGCCGACATTAGTGCTGGTGTTGGTGGTGGTGTTGTTGTTGCTGTTGCTGGTGGTGGAAAGTAGAAAGAGACCCCAATCCTGGTAGACTTGCGTGTGGTTGGTGGTTGGGTCGCGTTTGACGTCAGTCCGAGAAGCGAACATTGGAGAAAACGGAAGCATTTCCATAGTGGCACCTGCACCAGCACCAGCACACGCTCCCCTCGGTTGGTTCAGTTTGTCTAACAAGATCCATCTATGCGGGTATCCTCTGACAATGCAGCGTCTACAATATCTACGGCAAGTGTACAGGGCGGTTGGAGTAGGAGTGAGGTCTAGAAGATTAGGCGTCGTCGTCAGTGTCGGGCTCGCGCTCGCCGCCGTATGTGAGCCAGTTGAGCTTGCGGATGCGGCGACGCTCCTCCTGGGCCTTGAGCTCGTTACGGGTCATCTTCTTCTTCTTCTTGGGCTTGAGGGCGAGCTTGGCGAGCTTGGCCAGGTCGGCGTCCTCGGCCTCCGAGTTGACGGTCGAGGGGGCGGCCGAGGTCATGGCAGAGGTGAGGCCCGACATGGGGGTGGCGGCGCCGGTGCGAGGGGTGCCCATCGACGAGGGGACGCGCGAGTTGGGGGCCGAGTCGTCAAAGTTCTCGTCAGCGAGCTGGACCTTGCCGACGTGGGTGAGGACACCGGCGTCGACGTTCCAGATCTCGGGGCAGAGGGCCGAGACGAACTCGGTCGAGTGCGAGATGATGCAGACGGCACCTCCCCACTCGCGGATAGCGACGGCAAGACCGCCAAGAGCCTCACGGTCCAAGAAGTTGGTGGGCTCGTCGAGGAAGAGACACTGGGGACGGTTGAACATCGAGGCGGCAATGACGACCTTGACCTTCTGACCACCGGAAAGACCCGACATTTCGTTGTACTGGGCAATGTCACCGTCGAGACCGACAGCCTCGAGGATCTCACGGACAGCCGCGGCCGAGGTGTCGCGCATACCGGCACCCTCACGCGACGACTCCATGTCGTCGAACTGGGTAACAAGCTTCTGGAAGCCCTTCTCGATAAGGGTGTCGCGGGGGATCCAGACGTTCCAGCGGTGCTCGAGACCCTTGAACTTGATCTCGTACTGGAACGACTTCTTGAGCTTCTGGCGACCGAGAATCGACTCAATCTTGCGGAGCTCGCCGTTCTTGCCCTCGATGGGACGCTCCATCATGGCGATGTCCTCGTCGGTAAGGACACGAGTAGCCTTCTCGAGCATCTCACGGTCGTGGCCGTCCTGGTAACGCCACTGAATGTACTGGACAGCGGTCTTGTCGAGGTGCTGGTTGATGTGGTGGAAGGCGTGCTGAGCGACGTAACCGACACGGAGAGCGGGGTGCTTGTGGACGGTACCCTCCTGAGGAATAGTCTCACCAGTAAGGAGCTTGATGAGAGTCGACTTTCCGGCACCGTTGGGGCCGACGACACCGACACGCGACGAGAGCGAGAGCGAGCAGGTGGCGTTCTTGAGCGAGGGACGGGGGGCACCGGGGTAGGTGAAGGTAGCGTTGGAGAGCTTGAGAATGGCACGGGTGTTGGAGCGGACACCAACGAGCGAACCGGGAGGGGGGAACGAGAACTTGATCGAGGTGGCGGCAAGGGTGTAGTACGACTTGGCGGCGGGGACACGCTCGACAAACTTGGAGAGGTTGCCCTTGTAGTAGGCAAGCTTCTTCTGCTCGTAGTGCATAATGTCGGTACACACGTTGTCAAGGAAGCCAGAGTCGTGCGAGACGATCATGCAGGTCATCTGGGGGAGGTTGACAAGGTAGTTCTCGAGCCAGGCGACGGTCTGGACGTCGAGGTGGTTGGTAGGCTCGTCGAGGAGGAGAATGTCGGCACCGATAAGCATGGCACGAGCAAGCTCGAGCTTCATCTTCCAACCACCGGAAAGCGAGGCGACCGAGTCGCCCTGCTTCTCCTCGGAGAAGCCAACCGAGAGGAGCATGTCGGCAATCTCCTTGCGCTCGCGGCCCTTGAGCTTCTCGTCGGCGGCGATAAAGTCGAGAATAGACATGGCGGTGTCCTCGCCCTGGAGAGCGTGCTCGACCATGATAGTGCGGAGCTCGTAGGGGAAGCCCTCGACCTTGCGGTCACGGATAGCCTTCATGAGGGTCGACTTTCCGGCACCGTTGGCGGCGCAGATACCGTAGCGGCGGCCACGGCGGAGCTTGAGGTTGGTGTGGTTGAGAAGGAGAAGGCCGCCGTAGGCGAGAGAGAACTGAATGTCACAGATGAGCTCGCCCTCGGAGCCATCGTCCTCCTCGGGAGGAGAGAACTTGGCCTGGTCAAGGTCGAGGAAGGCCTTGCGGCACTTGCGGGCGGCCTCCTCACCGGCCTCGGCACCGGAAAGGAGCTTGAAGAACGAGGTGACGGCCTTGCCCTCCCAGAGCTCCTCCTCGTAGCGACGAGCCTCGACGAGGTCGGCGATGATGTTGGCCTCGTGCTCGATGGCGGCGGCGAGGACGGGGTTGTTGGGCATCGACCAGCTCGCGGCGAGAGGGACGGTGGGCTTCTGGGGGAGAGCGGGGACGTCGAGGAAAGGGGCCATGACCTGGAGAGCCTCGTTGACGGAAGCGATAACGTCACGGGGAGGGAGGGGGGTGGCGGTGGCCGAGGCACCGGCACCGAGGAGAATTTCAAGAGCAGTCTGGGCAAAGGCACGGATCTCGGGGAAGGCGGCGCCGACGGCGATCTGCTCGACACCCGAGACGAGACCACCAAGGTAGCGGGCGGCAGTGAGGGGGTCACGGACGAGCTTGACGAGGTTACCAACAACGACACAGGTCATGCGCTGGGTGTCGGTGGAGCGCTCCTTGAGGGCACGGGTGAGAAGGGGGACCATGACGGCGAGGGTGGGGCCGGTGACCTCGGCGACAAAGGTGGTCGACGAAAGACCCTTGATGGTCTTGGGGACGGCAGCGGGCGAGGCCATGGCGTCGACGAGGAGCTTGACGTGCTTGAGAACGTCGGGGTTGGGGAGGGTGCCACAGAGAGTGGTGGCGGCCTTGTTGGCGGCGGCGGCAACCTCGGCCTTGGTGTCGTGCATGGCCATCTCGACAATGGGAATAGCCTCACCGAGCTCCATGGCGACCCACTCCTCGGCTCCGGGCTTGACGAGCTCCTCGATGGCCTTGCAGGCGGCGACCTTGGAGCGCCAGCCCTTTGTCTCGTCGAGGGCGCGGGTAAGAGTCTGCATGACGGGGCGGGTGGCCTCGGGAGGGCAGATCTTGATCAGGGCCTTGAGAGCAGAGGTGACAGCCGAGCGAACAGTCTGTCCCTTGTCCATGGCGAGGTTGAGAAGGGTGGGAATGAGGGGGATGAAGACACCCTGGCAACCCGCGCCGAGGGAGCGGACGACGCGCTCGACGAGGACGGGGGCAGACTCGCGCTCAAAGCCCGACTTGGAGGCAGCCCAGAGGGAGACGACCTCGGGGATCTTGCTCTCCTCGAGGGCGTCGAGGGAGCGGGGGGCCTTCTTGATGGCGAGAGCGATGGCATCAGCAATGGCCTTGGCGTCGACGGCGGTGGGGGCCGAGGCGAGCTTGGTGAGCTCCTCCGCGATGGGAGTGGCGGGGAGGGGGGTAGCGGTAGCGGTGGGCATCGTGTCGAGTGCCTACGAGCTAGAGGAGTGGGGGGAGGGAAAGGGAGAAAGGGGGAGGTTGGGTGATGGCCAACAGCAACGCGCGTGAGATAGGCTGTCGTTGAGTGGTGGATGGATTTTTTTTTTCTTATCCGCCGCTTTTTTTTTGGGTAGGATGCGTGGCTGGTGGACTTGACTGTGGGGTCAAGGACGAGACACGGAGAGGGAGGTGGTGTACAGGGGGTAGAGTGGTGAGGACGGCGAGTACAGGCGTGTCGAGGAGGCCTCTTGCGCGGTGGGGGAGGAGAGGGAGAGGAGGGAGGGAGAGAGAGAGAGACAAAGAGGAAAGAAACGTGCAGGTCTCAATCAATAACGAGGGGAGGGCTTGTCGCGGGCCAGCTCGTGTCGCTCGCTACGCGGGGCAGCCACGCCCTGTACCCACAGTGAGTGTCCTTGGCCACCCAGCCTGCAGCCTGGCAGCCAGCCGGCCAAAATAAAAAAAAATCTCTCACCCACCCCCCATGCCCGCTCCCCTGCCTGCCTGCCTGCCTGCCTGCCTGCCTGGCTCCGCCGCGCGCGGAATGAAATGATCGCCGGCTGAAACATTTCAAACCACAAAGTCACGTGACACCACGTGCACACCACGCTGTCCAACTCTGAGCTTAATATCCGGTCCTGAGCGGTGCGGCTGCGGCTGCGGCTCGGAGCGGCGCGCTTTCCCCGATCTCCACTCGGCCCGGGCCTAAGGCGGCGAGGGCATCGGTCGGTCCGGTGGCAGAGGCTTTATTGTGCGCGGTTTGTTCGTTGGGCGCGGAAAGGGACATCTGGGGCCGTGCTGGGGCTGGGGTGGCTGGGGTGCGAACGGGACACGAGACGCGCGCAGGAGTGGGGGCTGGCCGCGTTATCAATGGGCGCAGTCGGTGGGCGGTGAGATCCGCAGCCGTGTCGAGTGGAGTGGAGTGGAGTGGAGTGGAGTGGAGTGAGGGAGTGGAGTGGAGTGGATGGAAGAGGTGAGAGATCGAGTTGCAAAGACACAGACACACACCTTGAGCGGGATACATCGATACATCGGCATGATGCAGTTGCGAGCAATCTCGGCGCTTGGCTGGTGACTGCCCCTCTCCACTCCGCTCCACTCCTCCTTCGCCACACCTCCCCGTCGCGCATACATAGCATCCATAGTGTATGGCAATGCATTGTGTACTGTGTCTCTATTGTTACAACACGAAAAAAGCAAAGGCAGAGTGGATGGGATGGGATAGCACAGAGGCGGGCAAGATATTATAGGTGGTGTGTTGCTGCTCCCTCTGCCTCTGCCTCTGCCTCTGCCTCTGCCTCTGCCTCTGCCTCTGCCTCTGCCCCGGCCTCGGCCCCGGCCTCGGCGGCCGCCGCCTTCTTCGCCTCGGCCTCTGCAATCGCCTCGGCATTCTTGCGCGCCATCCACTCGCGCTCCCACATCTCGTCCTGCGCCTTGTCAAACTCCTCGCGGCGCTCGCCCCAGCGCTCCTGCACATCAGACACGTCCGCGTACGGGTCTCCCGGCATCAGACTCGACGCGCTCGAGAAGAGCGCAGCCATGTTGTCCGCCGTCGTGCTGCTGCCGCTCGGCATGAAAATGTAGCCCGTCACCTTGTCGACAAGGCGCACGAGCTTCATCATCGACGCCTTGTCCTCGACCGCGAGCGTCTCGAACCCGACCAGGCTAAACTCCTCAATCAGCTCGCACATGGCCGTGTTGAGCTTGTGAAAGTGCTTTGCGCGCGGCTCGTGCTCGAGTGTCTGCAGCAGATACGACAGGTCCTGCACCTCGGTGTAGTAGTCGAGGTTGAACGCTGTGGGGGGTCAGTGAGGTTTCAGCAGCAGGAGCGACCTCGACTCACGCAGGTTTTCAAAGCTGCCAAGCAGATCAATCTTGCTCAGGACGTTGATGTGCGGCATCTCGAGCTGCAGCATGGCGCGCAGCGCCAGCAGGACCGCCGAGATGTACTTTGATGCGTCGGTGATCGCATGCGCGTCGGTGAGGTGCACGGCAGCGAGCTGCTGTCAGTTCAATGCGACACGCGCAAAACTCACCCTGTAGTCCATCTTGCCGAGCCGCTCAACGATGCGCTTCAGGCTGTCGTGGTTGGTCCAGAGCTCGGCCTGGCCGGGAGTGTCGATGACAATGTAGCCGTTGCCGCCCTGGCCTTCCAGGACAGCATCCAGCTGCTCGACGAGCCAGTCAAAGTTGGCCTCGAGGTACTCGATGCAGTACAGCATGGCGCCGTTCGGGCCAAGGCCAAACTCCTCCATCACGGCCTCGAGAGTGATGAGGTCTGTGATAGACACGGCGCACGGGTACAGGGGATCTGTGACCGCGGGGTCGAGGTTGATGATGGCCACGGGACGCTCGAGCGCGGTGAGGAACTGCGAGTTAGAGATGGGTGGGAAAAATATTATTAATAGGGGACCCACCTGGTACATGCCGTGACAGTATGTCGACTTGCCGGCGCCAGGGGGGCCGGTGACGAGCTGCCCGAACGCGGACTGGTGCACGGTGGGTATGTCGAGCTCCATGGTTGTGGGTGGCGTGGGAGGGAATGAGAGTGAAAGTAAAGTCAAGGTGGAGGCGAAAGTGGAGGTGGAGGTGCGTCACTATGAGCGATTAGGATTCGGCGAGTAGCGCGTGGGTGGCGTGGGGAACCTTTCAACGACGGCGTCGGGGTGGGGGCTGGCGAGGTCGACTACGCTTGATCCGCTGGATGCTGTCTGGCGGACGGAGGCGGAGACGGAGACGGAGACGGAGAGAGGTGAGCTCGGGCCTGGCGAGTCGTTGAAGCGTTCAGTGTTAACACCAAACGTTGTTGGGCTGAAAGGCACGCCTTTGTCATCAAACGCAGTACTGAACGGGCGGGGTTTTCGGAGCGACGACTGCCGCACAGGTGTGGCACTTCGCGCAACCACCTGCGACAGGCGGTGGTATGCTTGTACAGTCAGTAACATGTTCATGCATACATGCATGCATGCATGGGTACTCACACTCGGTAATCCACGAGTCGTCGCGCGGGACGACAGGCACAAGCTCCCCCGGCGGCGGCGAAGAGCGCGAAATACGGTTCTCATCGAATCCAGCCAGGAAGCTAACCGGCCCGCCTGGACCAGTCCTAATGCTCACGCCGAGACCCTGAGGAATCGGGGACGGAGGCGCCAGCGTGCCGGCGCCGGCCGTCGGGCCCGTCGAGAGAAAGTCGAGGCGCCCGTCAGAGCTCGCGGGGGCAATCGCAAACTTGGTCTGGTTCTCGGCAACGGGCGTGCGCAGCTCGTACGTGCTGGTCTCGCTGCCGCGGTCAATCGGCGAGTTGCCCAGCGTACTCGCGCTGTTGATCGTCACAGTGCGCGAGTTGTCAAACTCTTTGGCCTTTTGAGGGGGGCTCTTACGCACCACAAAGCTCTGCGAGAGGTGCGAGGGCAGCCTGCGGCGGGGGGCGCGCACAGTGTTCTCTGGCGACGCGAGGTGCGGCGGGCGGTAGAACAGGCCACGAAAGTTCTCGTCCAGGCTCTGGCGGACGGAAACCTCCGAGCTGGACGACATGCTGCCGCCAGACAGGCGGCGGACAGCCTTGGGGTCAAACTCGAACGCGTCATCAGAGTCGGTCGCGGCGCTCGCCTCCTTTTGGATGGGGCGCGGTGTCGCGGAGAGGTTCTCGACACCGTCAGATGCCGCTGTGCCGGGGCGGGTCTGGGGGCTCTTTTCGTCGTCGCTATCAAGATGGACAGCAGAAGGGGCAGGCGGGGTGTTGTCACCATCGTCGACGTCCTCAGACACAATGGTGATCGGCGGGAGCATGGGAGCGTTGTCGGGAAGCTCCTCGGCAGGTGAGACGAACATCGAGGCCTCCTGAGAGCCCTCCTGCGAGCCCTCCTGGGCGTCCGTGTAGTGTGAGTGTTGGGAGGAGGGTGACTGAGGGAAGAGGTCGGGCAGAGTCATGTCCGATGTGGTGTCCGAGTTCTCGACATTGTCGTCATCCGCAGGATACGCGGCGCGACTGCCAAACGACATGTGGGGCATCGGCTCTGGCTCGTCCGTTCCCGAGGGCGCCTCGGAAAACGCCTCGGTGGTGAAGAAGGACGTGTGTGACATGGCAGATTCGTGCCCGAGCGCAGAGTCCATGAAGGACGACACGGACTGGTGGCGGGACACGGGAGGACGTATCGGTCCGCCGTCGTCCGGCGACGTTGTCCTCGACTCGTTTGTGGCTCCACCCATGCTGAACCGGCGGAGCACCTCCATCTCGTGGTCGGTAGCAAGCTCCAGGGTCCTTTGCCCCAAGGGCGGAACGGGCTCGATATTCGAGGTATCTGCGTTACCCAAGACACCAGACGTGTCTGGAAGTGCCGCCGAGGTAGCGCTTGAGATGGTCCGTGCCTGTCGCAGCTTGGTCTCTGAATCGCTGCGCGAGATGAGCGCATGATTGAAAAAGTCGGGCGAGACCCGGCTGTACTGGTCGTCGGCCTCGGTAGAGGGAGCTCCGCCGCGGAACAGTTCCGGCGAGGGAATGACGGCGGACACGCTCGGCAGGCTGCGGTGCGACTTGTTCGACATGATGCTGGAGCTCGACTCGAGTCGCGGGGGCATGCTCTGTCGAGATGCGGGTTCCTGCAGCGCCTGTGCCGCGTCGGTCTTGGGCGAGCGAGGGCGGCTGATACGCAGCGACGAGAAGGGGCTGGGACGAGGAGGCGTGGCCGAAGCTGCCCACATTCCAATCGGGGTACCCGCTGCGGGCGCAGGTGTAGGCGACTCGGGGGGAGGAGCAAGCACCGAAACAGTCCGCTGCCGCGAAGGGGTAGGAGACTCATCCATGATTGTTGAGATGATCTTGTGCGGGGGCGGGGTGAGAGTCTGGGTGCGCGCAGGAGGCTTGGGCGGCGGTGGGGGGCCGGTTGCTGGTCCCTCCATCTGCGCCGACGGCGACGGGGTTCTGGCATTGGGTGGGGTGTCGGCACGTGAGAGCGCGTTGGCCTCGGCGGCAGTCGCCGCAAGGGCAGTGAGCATCCCGATTGAACCAGCGCTGCGGCGCGGGTCAGGCGGAGACGCCGACACGTCGCTAAGGGAGGAGGGCGACACAGGGGGCTGGGGGATGGGGCGCGACGGCGCAGGAGCTCGAATGGGTACCAAAACAAGGCTGGGCAACAGAGCAGCACCGGGTTCCGGGACTGTTGGCATAGGGGTCAGAGTGCCGGACGGCGTCTCAGCAGGCGAAATGGGAACAGGTGGCAGGTCCTTGTCAGTGCGGAGCGGAGGAGGGGCCTTGAAGGCCGTCGTCGTCTCAGGCAGCGGCACAACGCCGTCTGTCGGTGATAAGGACAGGCGGCGGCGAGGCGGAGATGGGTTGCCAGAGGTGCTGGATGTGCTAGAACTGCCGCGGGGACGCAAGCGGGCCTGCCTGCCGCCAGTCCGGGGGCCCAACGTGCTGGTGCCCCGCGCCTTGCCCTCGGGGGAAACGGGAGAGCGAGGCGAGACTGGGGAAGTCGGCGACAACGACTCGCCGTCGATCGCGTGGGTGTAGCCCGTGTAGACGTACGGCAATGGCGGCGGTGGAGATGACCGTTTGCGCCTGTGCGATCCAAAGCTTTGCGCGACTGGCGGCGCGGCAAAGTTTGGTGCATCCGTCGACGGCTGGCGAGAGTGTGGCTGAGGCATGGCCGGAGACTGGAACGCGCGAATAGTCATGGAGCGACGGTGCTGTCGCGCGAGGAGGTACCGCGCGTGCGCTGAGCTCGGCGGCTCCCGCGTGACCGCCGCCTGCTGAAGCGCCGCCTGCTGAACAGGCTGGCGCTCAACGCGAGGCGTCGACATCTCTGCCTCATCGCCTGGTGTCGTGATCGCCACACCGATCTCGTTCGAGTCAAAGTTGAACGGAGGGCCACGCTCCGGGGTGGGAAGCATAGGCACGGCATCGGGAACCGGTGGAGGGGTTGGCGCGCGTCCACGATTGGGCTCCGCAAAGTCAATGGTTCTAGGAGTGCGTATGGCGACAGAGGAAGAAACCGTTGGGCTGGGTCCGACCACAACTACGCCTGTCCCCTGAGAGTGAACCGAACCGTTGCGGACCTGGTGTTGCTGAAGGCGGAACTGGAACTGCCGTGGAGGGCCCGATGGCCGCCGGCCGTTCTTGTGCGATCCAGGAACACCAGTAACGGTCTGGGCCTTGTCCTTGGAGGCAACGTCAGGGTTACTGCGGCTGCCTCCATAGCGCATCGACTGGCTCCTGATCGGGGAGGAGACGTCCCGGTCCTCGGTAGACAACAACTGGGGGCTCGAGGTGCTTGTTGGGAGTGCCCCGTGAGTCGTCGGTGTCATCAGGCTCGCAAAGATGCCGGTCCCCCTTCGACTCCGCTGCGACTGGGAGCGCGCAGGCGTTTGGATGCTGTCAAACGAGGCGGTGTGATCGCTCGCCGGGTCCTCATTCGGTCGTCGCTGAGAGTTGCTGCGCTGTCGGGAGAAGAATGAGCGGATAGAGCTGGATTGTGACCGGCTGCGGCGGTGAGGAGTGCGGTTCGGAGTGCGGTTCATAGAGTATCGCGAGTCGGAGAGACGATGCCGCAGACCGGCAGGCATGGAGGGAGCCGACTCGGACTCGTAAGACCGGCGAATGCTGTTGCTGCGGCCGCTACGAGCAAACTCGGCCCATTCCTCGCGCTCCGCTTCACGCGCCTTGCTCTGTGCCACAGCGTCGCTAAACCCAGCGTCGTAGTCGTCGTCATCGATGTCTGTCTGGTCATTTTGCGGGCTATCCGGGGGCGTGATCTCATGGGCGTTCATTCTGGGACGCGGGAACGTCAGGGCGTCGCAGACCGTGGTAACCGCCAGCCGTGAACGCGAGCCTTCGCTGTGGAGAGTGACCGAGGAGTGGTTGGGTGCGAGGTTTGTCCAGGATGAGGAATGTCCTTGGACATTGTTGTCCCCAACGCGGGGATAGGGCCGCGTTTCGGGCACTACGACGTGTTCGACGTTACCGTTAGAGTCGGAAGGAGGGGGTGAAGGGAGGTTGGGTGTGCTGTGATAGGGGGTGTGCTTGCTGATGCCAGGGGGTGCGGAGCCCTCTGGCCGCAGTGTGCGGGCCAGAGGAGAGAAGAGCATCTTGGGCGCCGAGAGACCCGTCAGGACGGATGGCGAGGTGTTCATCTGGGACGGAGGTTGCAACGAGACAAACTGCTTGCCTCGAGGCGCGTAGGCCGAAAACGTCGTTCCAAGGTGGTTTGAATGGCCTCCTCTGGGCGGAAGATCAGACTGTCCTCGACTGCGGTTTCGGTTGTGGGTCGGCATCTGCCCTCCAACCCCGGCGTATGTTGTTCCAAACGACGCTGTGCTCGCCGCGGGATGCAAGAGATGCGGGGTAGAGACCGAAGCCATGGACTGTTTCCGCCGCTTCCCCTTGCTGATGCTGAACGGCCAACCACTAAAGATGCCGCGCCGCCTCTGCTTCTCCTCAACGTCGTCGTCAAACTGCGGCACGGCAGACGGGGGCGCAAGGCCGATGCCCTGCGCTCCCGACGGCTGGACAGAGGGAGCGAGCAACGAGTTTGTCGATCGAGTGGCAAAGGGCGGTCGATACGGGACATAGCCATCCTCGTGTGCGCGTCCGGTGGTCTTGATGCGTTGGGGACCGCTATTTGGAGGTTGCGGAGGCCGAAGAGAGGGGGCACTTGTGCTGCCATTGCGTCGCATCGACGCACCCCGCTTCCACACCGGCCGCTTATCGGTCGCCATGGCACCTACCATGGCACCGACCGGAGGTACCGGGGGAATCGGGGGAACGGGGGGGACGGGGGGTATGGGGGGGACGTTGTTGCTGCGGACGTCGACGATGGAGAATGCGACTGATCCAGGTACCGATACGGTGCTAGCAGCCGCGGAAGCCTGCTTGAAGAAATCGTAGGGCGGTGGATCATCGCGGTGGGGTAACGCGACAGGGGTGGACAGGGCGGATCGCATGGTGAAGATGAACGCGAGCGGCGGTCACGGTCAGCGCTGGTTCTGTATTGTCATGCGATGGAGATGGAGACTAGAATGAAGATGGAGATGGGAAGTCGGGAGAGATGGGAGGATGCAAGAACTGGGAGACATCTCCCGTCTGCTGGCAAGCGAGTGAGCAAGCGAGTGATCACACGCCTCCAGTGTCGACGGTGACAGGAGATGTCGGAATGAGGGAACGCCATGAGCACGGCGGCGCCCAGACGGCAAGAGAGTGACAATGGCCAAGACGACAGACCCGCCCCCCCTGTGAGAGTACAAAGGGCAGCGTGGCGGCCGTCCATTGTCATGGTACAATGTTCGGAGGGGCGGGGAGTCTACCGCGCGATCTGCGGGAATGCCGACCTGCCTGTAGTGGCATGCAGCGCATGGAGCGCCTGCATGTCCGTACAAGATGCCAGCCATTCCATGCCAGGACAGCCAGCCAGAACGAACATTGTTGCAGCGGGATGAAAGGGGTGGCATTTGACGGGCTACGCCATTCCCATTTTACACGAGACACGAGCGCCTCTTAGCGCAGACGCGCCTTGTTCTCGGGCGTGACGACTGCCGCATGCACACGCGATGCCGCCGAGTTTGTGTCCAGAAAGCGACTGCTGCTGCTGCTGCTGCGCTGCTTCTCTGTATGTACTCACGCGTTCAGTCCACGTTCAAAAGCCACCGTCGGAAGCGTAGTCTCTGACCTGTTGCTCGTCTCGAATCAGCTGTCCGATAGAGCTGCAATGGTTGTGGATCGTTGCGGTGGAGGGAGCGAGGGCCGGGCGGGGCTGGCCTGCGATCTGTCTGCCGGTGTCCCTGTGATGTCGGCGGCGCACAGCCAATGATCCCGATCAACGGCTTGACCAGGCTGCGGACGGGTGGGGTGGTTGGTTGGTGAATGGGATGGGGCTGGATCTTGCCCAGGCAGACACACTGGGCAAAAAAAGGATCTCAAGGAGGGTCGGGGCTGCGGGGATGACAGGTGGGCTGACGGTGGCGCAGGCGTTGGAGAAGTGGGGCTCGAGCCGAGAGAGCAGGAAGGGAGGCCGCGGGGTGGTGACGGATGGCGAGAACAACAAGAGCCAGCACAAGGCAAATGAAATGAAAAGAGAAGATTAATTCGAGAAAACGAGAAAACGAGAAAACGAGAGAAAGGCAAGGCGAGCATCATCTCGATCGAAGAAGAACGGCCTGGCTGGCAGGCATAGTCTGCCTGACCACAGGCCAAAAAAGAAAAGAAAAAGCCAAGTCTGGACGCGGAATGCACTTCCACCCCACTGCCAGGCTCCAACAAACGATGCATGCTCAGACGGTCAGGACAGTGGTAGGCAGGCAACCCCCCCCCCCCCCAGGGCAAACAGGGGACAAACACAACAAACCCGCCCGCCAGGGTTTGCGCAAAGGTTAAAGAGCGGAGAAATCGTCACAGAGTCTGTCAGAGTAAGCAGAACAGTTGGGGGTTGGGGGGTCTCCTCTGGCTCAATCTCGGCGCAAGCTTGGTGGTCACTTGGGACCAAACAACCGTCTACTACTTACCTACAAGGAGATGGGAAGCTCCACTTTTGGGTAGCCCCTGGCACCAAGCCCATACCATGCGCGCGGAGATCCTGTCCGTGCATCCATGCGTGCACCCACCACCTGCCAGACACCTGGAGCAAAGCCGAGCAGGACAGCATCATCACGGGGGCACAGAGAGTGACAGCATAAGCATGAAAGCGGGCTACCCCACCCCGGCCCGGCAGCGAGTGACCCAGGTGCGGAAACCTCGTCGTCCAATAATGCTGTCATCCGCAGCAGGTCCTCAGCCCCGAGAGAGAGAGAGAGAGTGGAATACCCTCATACCGGGCGTGTCATGGTGCAACCTCCGCACTATGAAACCAACATCCCATCAAGCACCCTCGCTCTCCTTGTCGTTGCGTCTCGTCCGGCCTGTCCCACAACACCGGTGGTCAAGGTCATGGAATGTAGAGCGCCTCGTTCTGCCATGTGGCCGACCACATCAGCTCGCACAGTTTTAAACTCGGTAGGCTCAGTCAGGCGGCTTGGCAGTAGAAGGACTCCGGTGCCTTCCTGCATAAACTAAAGTCTGGAGCAAGCACTTGAAACCACCTGGCACCGTTGTGGTCGTGAGCTTGTTGCTGTCACACCAGGCGCGCTCAGAGTCTGATCGGCCACTACGTGTGCGCTTGTCGGTCAAGTTGGAGGTTTGCAAAGCAAGACGCGGGATTACGACGCGACCTTAATGAACTGCAGAAGAACAGAAGAATGGGTGCAACCTCAAGGCACTTGTTTGCTTTGTCGGCCAGCTGACGAGATGCATATGCCTACCCGGCAGCCGATTAGAGATGGGGGGACGCGCAGGTGGACAGCCATGGTCTACTGCTCTGAGCTCTGATGCCCATTTGCAAGCGACCGCCGCTGCTAACCGCGAACGGCACGAGCTGCTTGCGATTAGCCGCGTAAGCCACACGACGCGCGCAAACGCTGAGATGCCGAGGACCAATGTCGCCGATCCTCTATGAGCCACATTAACAAGTGAGGGCAACAGATCGCCCGGCCTGATGGGCACTAATGGCGCGCCTCCCCAAACGTGTCCTGGGGCCTGGGATGCTCGGTGCAGGCATGAGCCAGAGGAGTGTACACGGGCTCCAAGTCTTCAGCCCCCCTCCTCTTTCTTTGCCACAGCGGCACCACTCGTACCGACAATGAATGGCGCTCTATGTGAATACTCACATTGCAGACTTGCAGCCGACGGGGCCAACTGTGTTCTTTGTCAAATAGTGTGGCGCCGCGGCGGGCAGTGTTCCATCCGTCAGTCCGCCAGTGGGAGTCGCTGCCAGTGTCCGCGTTCCTAGCTTGACCAGCGTTCCTCGGCGCGCATTTTACATGCCTGTCCAGCACGTCCGGGCCCCGTCATCGACAGACAGCAGGCGTCCTCATCGCCGTGCCTCCACACTGCCGCAGGTACGAATTGCAACGGCTCGCGCAGAGATGGGCGGCATCCCACCCAGTTCCCTCTGTTGGATATCTCTCCCAGCCATGTTTGTGGTCGCTCAAATCTCCTTGTGAGGCCCGGGGTCCAGCAGCTGGCCAGACCTTACAGGAAGATGTGAGAGCTTTCAATCTCAAAGGTGCGGTACAGATGGAGGGCACCGTCTCGCACAAGACCGCCGTCCAGCCAGCCGCCAATGACGCAACTAGATCACGTGCCTCCCTCCACCTCGAGCCCTCACTCTCCGCCGCCATCCACCCAGCTTCCCATCTCTCTCTCTCCATCCATCACTCACTACAAACGCCGGTCCCGATATGCCGCTGCACCCAAACCTGCATGTCTTCATCCCCAGCGGCCCAAGCGGCACCCAGATCGAAGCGCGCATCTACCTGCCCGCGGCCGCGGCCGCCGTCAAGCAGCTGACGACCTCGGCGCGCTCGACACCCGTGCCGCTAGGGGACCTCGGCGACTCGGACCGCGAGGCGGTCCGCGAGGCGCTCCGCGCTCTTGGTCTGGGCAAAGTTGTGACAGCGGCCCACCCCTGGGGCAGGCTGGGCGGCAACATGATGTTCCCGTGAGTCGTGAGCTCCCTCCCTCCGGAGGAGAGGGATGTCGAGGCAGGGCGCAGCCGTCGCGCTCGCACTGTGCGCAAGCGAGTGAGAGGGAGAGCAAGCAAGGAGCAACAATCTAGCTCATTCAAGTCCTGAACTGGAGCTGACATTCAGTGTTGTCGCATACCACCTTCCCGAGGCGCTCTTCGCCGCGCCGAGCGGGCCGACGACCGCATACGCGACATTCAACGTCCCGGGTGTCGGACGCTCGGGGGGCTCTATGCCGTGGCCAGGCTGGGGCATTGGGTCCGACGGTGCGGCCTTTGCGGACGTCGAGGCCGCGCTCGTGGACTTGGTAGGCGGTACTCCGGAAGTATACCGCGTAGTGAGTGCTCAGTTTGAACGCTCTTGACGTGAAACTGACAGCGCCCTTCTCCCTTCACTCCATGTTTCTCTTGGCTGTTCCATACTCGCGTGCGCGCGACCACAGGGATACTCGTACGGCACAAACCTGGCGCTCAACGCCCCGATAGCACCGACGCACACAGTGAAGCGCACGCTCCTGATATCCCCCGCCCCGACGCTCTTCAAGGCCATGACGCTCTTCTCCGGGCCGACGTTCGCGGCAGGCCTCGAGAGCTCCCTGGACCGCGCCGCTGCTGCCCCCGGTACGCAGTCGCTCTGGCACGTCTTTGGCGACAGGGACGACTTTACGGGTGCCGCGACGCTGCGTGCGCTGGGCGGCGCACGGAACGGGCTTATTCGCTCGGTCGAGATTGAGGGCTGCGGGCACTTTTATGCGCGTGAGCAGGATGGAGAGGCCGTGCAGCGGGCAGTCAGGGAGTGGATCGCAGACGACTAGACGGCAGGTTCATATGGGTAGCAGATACGGATACGGATGCTACGGCACGAAGCGACACGGTGTGTCATGTCACGAGATGTTTCTATGCGCTCAGCAGCTTCCAGCAGATACGGCGATGGGGACGGAGACGACAAAGAGAGCAAGTCGGCGGCGTGCGGATGCGGGCCTAGCCGATGGGCTTGCCGTTCTTGAGCTTGGGCGCGACAACGTTGCGCCAGACGTCCTTGGTCTGCGTGGCAGTCTTGCCGGGGAAGAGCGCGGCGATGGTCTCCCAGTCGGGCTTGGCGTTCTGCAAGCAGGACGGCGTCAGCTCCAGTGGCTTTAGCTTTCCCCAGCTACGCACCTTGAAGACCTCGTCGGTCATGGTCTGCTTCATCGTCATGTCCCAGCCGGGGCCCGAGATGCACCATGCACCGCCGGCGAGGATGTTGGGGAGGAGCGTCTTGCGCCAGGTGTCCTTGCACTCTGTGTGGGTCAGGCTCGGAAGCGGGGGACAATGGAGGCGGGGGATGAGGGAGGTGGAGAGAGCTGGGACGGGGAGCCAGATGGGAAAAGACAAGAAATTCAACTGACGAACGCCGGTCTTGCCGACAGCCTCGCCGATGCGGTCGTAGTCGGGGGTGCTCGCCTGATGGGTGAGTGAAGAAAGCGGAATGAACCCACCTTGGCAACCTCCTGGACGAGGATAGAACGGTTGTAGCCACCCTGACTGACGTTCGGGGCCTTGGGAGTCTTGGGCGTCTTAGGTGTCGCGGCCTTCTTGACGTATGGCTTGTTGGCGGTCGTGGAAGTCTTGGGAGCACGGGGCATGGTGGGTGGGCTGTGAGGTGCTGGGAGCTAGTCGTGGAGGTTGGGTAGATGAGAAGACAGAGTGTTCTTTATGGAATGGAAGAATGGAAGAGGAGAAGGAGGGGGTACGGAATGGAGAAATGAGGGAGAGGGAGTGAACACGGAATAGCCTGGGAACGAAGGAGGGTGCTGCTGTCGCTTTCGGGATATCGTTTGCAACCATCAGCACACGCGCCGGGAATGCATGCCGAGTGCGAGGTGGAATGGACGCTGAGGTTGTTCGGGATGAGGAAAGACTGCACCGTGGACGGAAACGCCACACGCCTGCCACACACTGACACACACCTCGTTGTGCGCCCCGGAGGGAAGCAATGCAAGGAAGACAACAGCGGATCATGATCACCAGCAGCAACGATCAAGCGACCGTCCATTCCTTTCTCTTCCTTTCTCTCCATTCCTGGCTCTCCCGCTCTCTCAACGCCACCGTTTCACAGCTTCTCGCTATCCTGCCACACCCCAACGCTATCCCCTTCCGCCCCGATGGCGCCAAAGTCCAAAGCCGCCACGGCCTCAAAGTCTCGCTCTTCCGCCGCAGCCAACCCCAAGTCCAAGGCTCCTCCCAAGAAAGCCAAGCAGTCCCATAACAAGACCAAGGAGACCACCAGCTCCCCCGAGCCCGCCTCTCCCGCGGCCACCTACAAGACGTTTGACAAGAGCCTCGTCCTTGATATCATCCTCGCAAAGCTCGAGGCCTCCAGGTCCTGCGACTGGTACGCTCTCAGCCAAAAGCTCGACTCGTCCTCTGCTAGTTCCGCCGCCGCCGACGAAGGCACTCCCGCCAAGGGCACCAAGGGCAAGAAGGCCGCAAAGCACGCCGCCCTCTCGGGCAACGACCTCCACCACCTCTACCACAATGTAGGCTGCTTCTTGCCGCCGAGCCCGACTGACAGCAGCACATTCTCCCTGCCCTCCAGAGCGGCCGCGCGCTGTGGACGGACGGCTCCGACTCGAGCAACTCAAGCTTTTCCACGACCGCCTCCGAGGAAGGCGACGACCTCGACATTGCCGGCACCTCTTCCACGTCTCCGATCCTCGAAAGCAAGGCACTTCCTCCTCCCATCGGCAGCGACCACAGCGCCTCCCCCAACTCGAGCACCAGGCCCAAGCGGGCCACGCGTGCAGGCCCCGCCAGCCCTGCCGACGACGCCCTCGGCGACTTTGAGGGCGCTCCTTCCACCCCTTGCCCCGCCGCCTCCAAGCGCAACAAGATTCACACCGACAAGTGGGACAGCGACGCCGAGAGCGCCGCGTCGCTCGAGAGCGAGGAAGGTGGCGACGAGCCAGACTCCGAGTTCGAGCTTTAGGTAGCGCCTGGATGCCTTCCCTCCCGCTCGAGTACAGCCACCATCCCCAATCGAAAGCACTCATGGTAAGCATATTCCATTTCCCAAGCTGACAGTCAGTTCCCAACTCTCCACCTCACTCGATTCGACCCCCGTTACCTCCTCCAGAGCAGAAAAGTAGCGTTTAAAGAGAAGTGGCCTCTCATCCCGGAGCGTGAAGTATTATTGTATGTAAAAGCGACCGTATTCTGTTACTGTTACACTCGGCTGTCCACTAGATCTCGTCGTCGTCGTCGGCAAACAGGTCCTCCTCGGGGAAGTCGCCCACGACGACCTTTTCCGGGCGCGTGAACACGGCGTGCTTGGCGAGGCACTGGAAGTAGCGCTTTCCATCGACGCTGCTGTCAGTTCGTTCGTACAGCCTAGAACTCACCTTCCGTCGCCGTTGCCGGTCGGCTCGTCGAGCTCGACGCCGACCCACGCGCCGCCGCGGCCGATGGCGGCCTCGCCGACAAAGCGCACGGCGCCGCGGCGCGGGAGGGCACCCTCGCTGCGCACCTCGCAGCGGGCGCCGACGACAATGTCACTCGGGACCGTGCTGGGCGGGGGAGGGGTGTGGGCGATCGGAACGGGAACGTCGGCGAAGCGGCCGAGCTTGTTGTTCTTGAGGTGCGCGTGCACGGTGTCTGGGGTCAGTGGATGCACATTTATCGACCCAGCTGGTGACAAGATGCGGTATACAACTGGAAGCGGCAATGGAGACGCACCGGTGCGAGACTCGTACTCGTCCTTTGTGAGTTCAAACTTGTCGACGGCGGTCAGGTCTGAGAACTCTCCGGGGCGCGCGTTGGGGTCGGTGTTGTCGACCTGGCGTTAGCTGGGCACGTTTCTTGCAGCAAAAGCGACGGTAGGGGCGTGGGTTCGTCAAGTCGCGAGGCCTGATCCATTCTTGGACAGTGGCGAGGCAGCTCACCTTGACGCAGCTAAACTCCTGGAGGCCGTACTGGGCGAGCGTCGCGTTGTCGTCGGTCATGATGGCTACCGGCAAGTCATTGTTCTCGGCGGCCTCGGACGAGCGGAAGAGGCGGAGCACCTGGAACTGCTGCGCGATGCCGGTGATGGGGACGAGCTTGTCCTGCGGGGTCAGCAACCTGCTTCCAGATATTGACGCGGCGAGCAAGTGCAAGTTGCTGGCGGGGGTCACGTCACGGTGAGCACCGACCTTGAGCTGTCCGACGGTGATGTCCGAGTCGAAGCGGCGCTCGGAGTGGGTGTCGGGGGAGCTGACAAAGAAGCTGACAAGCATGGTGGTGGGTAGTCTATGGGTCGTATGGTGTGGAGGCGAAGAGAGAAAGAAAGACAGAAAGAAATAAGGAGGGGGAAAAGGATCTGTGCTCGCGCTACACGCGTCATTGCGTTCCTGCTTTGCTCGCGTCTTCCTCAAACCACCTCCACCCTGTGGTAAGGCTATTTGGTTCCGGCTGGTCGCTTGTGCACCACTACCACTACTGTGGTAAACTCGTAGGTGTTGTCCAACATACTGTACATGCACTTTACATACTATCGTCGGGTAGCTGAGCATCTGGACATTGCGCTCGTACCGTTTACATGCCGACACCGCCTGCCGTGGTACAATACAATGGGGCTAGGTGCACCGCAAGGTGGCGGGAATGGGAGCGTGGCTAAGCGTTGGCAATCAAAGTTGGGCAGGCTTGGTTCTGCTTTCGGAACCGGGAGGCGGGCACGCGGTTGCGTGCGCGGAGCTGAGGCTGGTGGTGGTGGTGGTGGTGGCGCTCGCCTTGGGGGCAGGTGGACGCGAACGGGTCCTGGGCGGGGTCGTGTCCGTTGTTGTTGTTGTCGAGTGTGAGCGTGTACGTGTTGGGGCAAGGGCTGTGCTTGTTGCGGGGAAGGGTCCCACCAGCGCTGGGAGCACCGGTACCAGTACCGTTATCAGGCGAGCAGGTGGCGGGGCTCCTCGGGATCGCGAGGGCCGTGCTGACGGTCGCGGGAGGATTCAAGTGCTGCTTTTACACCGGGGTTGCATGTTGGCGAGCCCCACGCACCAAACAGGCACTGCGCGCCTTGCGCAAGCCGAGTCGGCTAATCTCCTGGTTCCCGAGTGGGTCGGGGAGCGTGGCAGGCGGGAAGGTGATGCGGCCAAGACGGCCACCGTTCTCGAACGCTACCTGCGTCAGCGACTCTTGATACGCCTGCATTTCCATACACGTACCGTTCTCGAGGTTGAGGAGCCAGATATCGTCCACTTCACGAGTCACGTGGTCGTGGGTAAGCGTGAGGTAATCGAAGGCGTCATTCTTCATGTCAGCAACCGAGTGCAGGTCCCTTCTTGGCGAAGTAAAGTGCCGATCCGGTCGACAGCTGATGAGATTCGATAGCAGCCTCGACTTCGGGTGGAAGCACATGTTCACGAGCCGGAGGTGAGGGGGTCGAACTGTCAAGAATCCAGCACCCCTCAAGTTCGCCACCGAGAAGCTCGTCTTCGAACTCCCACCCACCTTCCGCTGGTCGATTCGACTTAGGGTTTGGAGGCGTGTAGAATGGGACGATAATGTTGTGGGGGCGGAGAAGGAAATAGCACTGCCTGTTAGCCTCTTGACTTGCAACGTACCAGTCGACACCGCCACTCACCTGAGTCCGGAGGAGGTGCACTATCTCATGAGCGAGCCCAACGGACGTGAGGAACAGGTGCCGGGCGTAATCGCCACGCTTATCGCTTTTGTCCACGGCGGCCAGGCTCAGGCGCCAGACAAACTGCAGCTGTGTTAGAACCAAGACACAGGGCAGTCTCCCCCACCTACCCAATCGTTAATGAGAACGGCCTGCCCTCGTCCAGGATTGTACTCGTCAATGTCGGACGGCCAGTTTTGGCGAACGTGGTCACGGCAGGGACTTGTCGATGAAGATCGCCACTGGGGTCGTCGCGAGGGCATGTTGTATGGACCTCTTCACGAGGGCCAAGCTGGTGGGCGTGCTGGCGCTGCGCGTCACAATATCGGCAACAATACTGAGACTAGAGGGATGAAGAAGTATTTGCTGGGCGAGGCCGAATGCAGTCTTGACGGCATCTGTGGCGGCGCCGCTTGGCATCACGTTGCGGTTGACGACTGGTTCCAGGCCGAGAGAACTGTAGACAACAAATAGAGGTGGTACGGGCTCGCCTGGTTCCTCGGAGATGTTGATGGCCAGGTGTTGGGGTGTCTGCGGGCGGGTAGACTTGTCATTGTGATAATGATGGAAAGAGGATGTGATGAAGTGGCAAAGATGGAGATCGACTCTCTCTGGGGTGAGAGACGGATGACGTAAGGTCACAATGTACTGGCCCAGGCGTGGCTCTAGACCCTGCCCCCGCTTGTAAACCTAGTTCATGTCTGTATTGAATTTCAGAACTGAACTCCATAACCCTCCACATCCCCAAACGACGACTTCAGCCATGGTCAGCAAGGTTGTCATCACCGGTAAGCTGTTTGGGAAGTGGCACTAAGCTGACAGCAGGCGCGAGTGGTCTCCTCGGACGTGCCGTCGACGCGCACTTCCGCAAGCTCGGAGACGAGGGTGCGTTTACTGACATGGCGTGAATATGGCGACAATGGTTGACGATTCAGTTACTGCCCTCGCTCACTCTCGTGCTGGCCAGTCCCAGACCAAGCTCGACCTCACCGACCCCAGCGCCGTCGACGCCTTCTTCGCCAACAACAAGGTCGACGGTGAGTGTTGCCGTGGCCAGGTCAGGATATGGAGACGCACAGTCGCAGTGGAATCGCTGCACGGCTACGCAGTCCCGCTCATTCCGGAATGTCTCTGACCTCTAGTCGTCGTGCACTGTGCCGCCGAGCGCCGCCCCGACGTCGCCGAGCTCGTGAGTCTCAGCTCCCACTCCGGACCTTCTAGCTGTGCTAATGTCAGAACCCCGCCGCGGCCGAGAGCATCAACGTCGCTGTCCCGCAGCACCTTGGCGAGCTGGCCACCCAGCACGGATTCACGCTCATCTACATTTCGACCGACTACGTCTTCAACGGCCGCAAGTGGGTGCCATTTCTGTTCTGGGCATGTCACCCAGCGGAGTTATCTGTCCACGTGCTTGATGTCATATAGCTGACCCGCAGCCCGCCGTACGAGGTCGACGCTACTCCCGCCCCCGTCCAGATGTACGGCCTCCAGAAGCTTGCTGGCGAGAAGGCCATCCTCGCCGCCCGCGCCGCTGGTGCAAACGCCACCTCCGTCCGCGTTCCTGTTCTGTGAGTGAACATGCAAGAGGCGACTGTGAACTGACGGCAGGTACGGCCTCGCAGAGTACAACGGCGAGTCGGCGGTCAACTGCCTTGTTGATGGTGAGTTGATCCAATCTCCCGTTAGCTGACATCAGTCGTCAAGGACCAGTCGGGCAAGAAGTATGCAATGGACGACTACCAGGTCCGCCAGCCGACAAACGTCGCCGACGTTGCGCGCGCGCTTTACGACCTCGCTCGTGGGTTAGCGCCAGAAGTTTTGAAACTAACCGACCAGACCTGACTGCTCCTCTACCCCCTGTCGTCCACTTCCGCTCGACGGCGCCGAGCCTGACCAAGTGGGAGATGACCCAGATCATCGCCGCGGCCCTCGACCTGCCTACTGACCACATTATGCCGCAGAGCGAGAAGCCGGAGCTCAAGCCCGGCCAGACCGAGCGCCCCTGGAACACCGAGCTCAGTGTCACTGCCACCGAGGCGCTCGGCGTGTCGTGCGCCGAGGCCGAGTCATTCAAGGACTGGTGGACTGCCTACCTCGCCAAGGGCAACTAGACCGACGTCCGCGTCACTTAGATAGCTTAATATTAGACGCGTCCCCGTGCATTGTGCTGTGATGATTCCGCTGCCCCGTCCAACTCATGGTCCATGGTAAAAGTGCATCATATCTAGATATGCAGAGACGTACAGACGGATCCGCCAAAAACCTATCACAAGAGAGATGAGTGGGCGCTACTCTACATGCGCACCCAGCGCTCGGCCCTCTACTTTTGCCTCCTCTTCTCAGTGAGCTTCTTGGACTTGGGCTGGGCAATCTGGCCGTTGTCCTTCTTGGGCTCCGCCGCGGGCTTCTCCTCCTTGTCGGTCGACTTGGCGAGCTTGATGCCCTTGGTCTTGAGGAGGTGCTTGCGCTTGCTCTCTGTGTGGTGTCAGATACATGCCAACGCGGTTTTGATCTGTACTCACCCTTGATCAGCTCCTCGTCCTGGGCGTCGTCAAAGACGACGGGGGCTTCGGTAACCATCTCGCCGTCGTCGTTGAGCATGCGCTGGGGGGCCTCCTCCTCGTCGTCCTCGGCGGCCTTCTTGCCGCCCTTGGGGCGCTTGCCAACCTTGAACTTGGCAACGTAGAAGCCGTCCATGTTGTGCTTGTGGGGGTAGTAGCGGCGGGTGAGGTTGAGGGAGGGGTGGAAGTGCTTGCCGTTGAAGCTGGTAAAGCCCTCAACACCAAACTCGAGGCCAGTGTCGACGAGCTTGCAGTAGGGGCGCTTGCGGAGGGCGTAGTCGACGACGCTCTCGTCCTCGTCAACAGTAACCGAGCATGTCGAGTAGACGACGTAGCCGCCAGTAGCCGAGTTGGCGTTTACCGAGTCGAGGGCGCAGAGGATGAGCTGCTTCTGGAGGTGGGCGAGCATCTGGAAGTCCTTCTCCGACTTGTTGACCTTGACGGAGGCGTCCTTGGCGATAACACCGGTACCAGAGCAGGGAGCGTCAAGAAGAACACGGTCAAAGCCGCCCATGACCTTGGGGAACTCGCGGGCGTCGTAGTTGCAGACAACAACGTTCTTGCAGCCCATGCGGTGGACGTTGGCGGTGAGCGACTTTGTGCGAGCCTTGTTCGAGTCGTTGGCGAACACGACACCAGTGTTCTGGAGGAGGGCCGAGATGTAGGTGGTCTTGCCACCGGGAGCCGAGGCCATGTCAAGAACACGCTCTCCGGGCTGGGGAGCGAGGGCAATGACGGGAAGGAACGACGAGGCGGCCTGGAGCATGTAGTGGCCGGCAAGGTACTCGGGTGTCGCACCGACGGGGACGGGCGACTCGAAGACCTGAAGACCGACCTTGGACCACTTTCCAATGGGCTCAAGGTTGACACCACGGTTGATGAGGGCCTGGGCGAGGTCACGACGGCGGGTGCGGAGGGTGTTGGCACGGATGGTAACGGGGCGGGGTGTCTCGTTGGACTCGAAGAAGGCAATGGCCTCGTCGGCGGTGAAGAGCTGCATGAGCTTGTTGACGAGGAAGTGGTTGTAGCCAAAGTAGGTGGCAATATCGTGCTCGAGCTGGAGAATGTGGTCGGAACGCGACTTGCCGGGGATACCGCGGGTCTTGTCCTCCTTGGCGCTGCAGACGCCGACGAGCCACCTCATGCGCTGCTCGACGTCGCGGAGCGACACACCGTGCTCGTGCTCCTCCACAATGCCGTCGACCGCGGGGAGGGTGTAGCCCTCGTAGTCGAGGTCGTCCTCAAGGTTGGTCTGGATGTCTCCATCCTCGTCCTCACCGTCCTCAGCCATCTCGGCGTCCTCGTCGGCACCACCCTCCTCGTCGCTTGAGGCGAATGCGCTGTCGACCTCGTCGTCCTCGTCCATCATCTCGTCGTCCTCGTCGGGGAAAGCAAACTCGTCGTCCTCCATCTCGTCCTCGTCGTCATCCTCATCCTCGGGCGCCTCGTCAAGGTCAAACATGTGCTGTCCTGTCGGCAACCGCTCCTTGCCCGACTTGATCTTCTTCATGACCTGCTCCTCGTCCTCCGAGTCGCTGAACTGGATCTCGCGCACAGGGCCGCGCTCAATCTCGGGCCTGTCGTCAGCTCACCATCTTGTCCGCTCAAACTCACGACGCGGCCTTCTTGGCCTTCTTGGCCTTCTTAGCCTTGGGCTGGGGGATCTCGTCCTCCGAGTCTGAGAGGTCGCTGCGAGTTAGTCACGATCATCCAACGACGACTTGTTGCCACTCGGCACTCACCCCTGCTTGAGAGCATCCTCCTCATCGCTGTCCTCGTCGACACGGTCAACAGCCTTGACACGCTGCTTGCGCTTGACGGCGACCTTGGCCTTGGTGGCGGCGGACGAGGCGGAGGCCTTGGCCTTGTTGGCCTTGAAGGGGGCGATACCCTCGGCGATGGCGTTGCTCGACTTCTTCTTGGCCTTGCCGTTGCTGCGCTTGTCGGCGTCCGAGCCGGGAAGGGCGGCGGGGGGTCCCTGCTTATTCCTGGCCTTGCGTCCCATTGCGTTTTGAGTGGTGTGAGAGGGTGTTTTGTTGTGGAGGTTGTAGAAGCGCAAATAATCTTCGCCTGGTGGAGGCCGGTGCAGTGAGTGGCCCTCTCTGATCAACTTTTGAGAGTCTCGAGTTATATGACGTGGCATTAGCACATAGTGGCGGTTCGTTATCGGCAACTCGTTACCACGTGGAAAAGAGTGGAGACCCCACAACTGACACTCGGTATTACTGCTAATCCCGAGTGTGGCATATTGCCACGCGACAGTGATCGCCATCACAGAAGGCCGTTCGTTGCCACTCGAATCAAGAGACGGTCTTGCCACCATTCACACCATCCACAACACCATATACCACTAAACACTCCCATCAGCAAGCGCACGCTCAGCACTGCTACAAAAGAGGGTATAGCTACCGATATGCCCCGCTCTCCTCGTAGGTCCCGCTCTCCCGGAGATCGGCGCTCCTTACACCGGAGCGCGCACCGAAGCCCCTCTCCCTCGCGATACGATCGCGACAGGAGGGATGACCGTGACCGCGACCGTGGCGACAGGGACCGCGATCGCGACCGCTATCGCAGCGATGACCGCGATCGGCGCCGCTACGATGACGACCGCTATGTGAGGGACCGCGACCGCGACCGCAGGGACGACCGCGGCGACCGTCGCAGGGATGACCGCGACAGGGATGACCGTCGCCGGGACGATAGGGACCGTGATCGTGAGCGCGACCGTGACCGTGATTACCGGAGAGACGACCGCAGGCGCGATGACCGCGACCGCGATCGCGACCGTGACCGTCCCGCGAATGGCTACCGCGAGACGTCTCGCCGCGATGTCACTGATGGCCGCTCCCCACAGTCCAACGTCTCCAACTCGCCTGCCCCGCAGTCCGAGGAGGAGAAGCAACGTCTCAAGCGCGAGCGTCTCGAGGCATGGAAGAAGAGCCGCGAGCTGGCCAAGAGCCGCACTGCCTCCGCCACGCCGGAACCCGACAAGGCGGCCGCTGCCGCCCCTAAACGTGAGTTGTTGTTTCTCTCGTGCCGCGCGCTAACCAATATAGTCCCCGTTGGCTCCGGCCTCTCGCTTGGCTCCGCGCGCATCGGTTTCTCCCTCAAGCCGACCACCCTAAAGCGCTCCATCACAGCGCTGGATGACGAGGAGGAGGACGAGCGCACGCTGAAGAAGCTCGACCTGCCGGCGTTCGACCTGCCGGCGTTCGACCCCATGGTTCAGAGCGGCACCGAGGCGAACCTCGCACCTGTCGCTGAGGATATGGCTGCCGCCGAGGGAGACGACAACGAGGACGACTCCATGGCCGCCAAGGACGAGCCTGCTGCCAAGAGCAACAGCAACGGCCACTCGAAGATGGATGTTGATGAGGAGGAGGAAGACCCGCTGGACGCCTTCATGCGCGCCAACGGCGAGGAGGTCAAGAATGTCAACAAGGCCGACGCGCACCGCACGGGTGCTCCCGAGGAGGACGAGAGCGACGACGAGCCCGAAGTTCGGAACAAGGCGGAGGAGGAGCTTGCCAAGGCCGAGGCGCTGCTGGCACAGGCGGCGACTCGCTCGAGGAAGAAGGACCTTCCTACCCCCGACCACTCGCTGATCGACTACGAGCCGTTCCGCAAAAACTTTTACACCGCCCCGATCGAGGTCACCGATTTGGACGAGGACGAGGTCGAGCTTCAGCGTCTCGTTATGGACGGCATCAAGATCCGCGGCATCGACGCCCCCCGCCCCGTCCGCAACTGGGGAACATTGGGTCTTCCGTTGTCATGCCTCGAGATTATCAGGCACAACGAGTGGAAGGAGCCCACTCCTATTCAGGCGCAGTCCATTCCCGCGATCATGATGGGCCGCGACGTCATCGGTATCGCCAAGACCGGCTCCGGAAAGACCATCTCGTTCCTTCTGCCTATGCTCCGTCACGTCAAGGACCAACGCCCCGTGAGCGGTCTCGATGGCCCGATTGGTCTCATTCTTGCCCCCACTCGTGAACTCGCCATGCAGATCCACAGGGAAGCGAAGCCTTTCGCAAAGGTGCTCAACCTCCGCGTGTCGTGCTGCGTCGGTGGCCAGTCGATCAGTGAAGACATTGCCGCGATGAAGAAGGGCGCCGAGATTGTTGTGTGCACTCCTGGTCGCATGATCGACCTCTTGACTGCGAACAATGGTCGTGTCACCAACCTGCGCAGGGTGACATTCATTGTCATGGACGAGGCCGACCGCATGTTCGACATGGGTTTCGAGCCCCAGGTCATGAAGATCACCAACAACATGCGCCCAGACGCCCAGAAGGTTCTCTTCTCCGCCACATTCCCCAAGTCGATGGAGTCGCTTGCGCGCAAGATCCTCGTCAAGCCCCTGGAGATTACGGTCGGTGGCCGCTCGGTCGTCGCTCCAGAGATTGACCAGCGTGTCGAGGTCCGTGATGCCGACACGCGCTTCAGCCGTCTCCTCGAGATCCTTGGTGAGGCGAGTGTCGAGCACCCCGACGACAAGAACTTCCGCACCCTCATCTTCGTCGACCGCCAAGAGTCTGCAGACGACCTCTTCCGCGAGCTCCTTGGCCGTGGATACCTTTGCGCGTCGCTGCATGGCGGCAAGGAGCAGGTCGACCGCATTGAGGTCCTCAAGGACTTTAAGAACGGTGACCTTCCGATGCTTGTCGCTACCTCGGTCGCTGCGCGTGGTCTCGATGTCAAGGAGCTCAAGCTTGTCATCAACTATGACGCACCAAACCACATGGAGGACTACATCCACCGTGCGGGTCGTACAGGTCGTGCGGGCAACACTGGCACCTGTATCACCTTCATCACGCCCGAGCAGGAAAAGTTCTCTGTCGATCTGATGCGTGCGCTCGAGGCGTCCAAGGCGTTTATCCCAGACAAGCTCAAGGAGATGGCGGACAAGTTTATCGGCAAGATCAAGACCGGCCAGGCGCGCGCTGCCCGCAGCGGCTTCAAGGGCAAGGGTCTCGACCAGTTGCAGAAGCGCCGCGAGGAGAAGGACCGTGCCGAGAAGCACACGTACGGCGATACGTCCGAGGCCGTGTCGCTGTCGTCGCGCGAGGGCGCCGTCATCCCCTACAAGCCCAAATCGGACTTCAACAAGCCGAGCGGTGGCGACAAGGGCAAGTCGGAGGGCGACTACACGTTCACGGAGATCAACGTCGAGGTCGTGCATGGTCCTGCGCCGGACAAGCTGCCTTCCGGTCCCGCGCAGCGCGGTACGCGCGCCGAAGCGGCCCGCCTGCCGTCGACGACACTGCAGGCTCTGGAGCAGGCGCGCAGGGATGGCCGCCATATCGACGCGGCCAACCTCGCCAAGATTGCTGCGCGCCTCACTGACCACGCCAAGGCAGCGGCGCTCGGTGCGGCCATTGCGCCCGACGCGAGCCGCAAGACCAAGGACCCCGACGCGACGGACTGGCACGCGCTCTTCCCCATCAACGACTACCCGAAGCAAGCGCGCTGGACGGCGACGAACAAGGAGAAGATGATGATGCTCCAGGAAATCTCGGGCGCATCCATCACCATGCGTGGCGTGTACTATCCCCCCGGCGAGGAGCCCGCGCCGGGCCAGGAGCCCAAGCTCCACCTGCTCATCGAGTCGAACGAGGAGATGCGCGTCCGCCGCGCGGTGGACGAGCTCAGGAGGAACCTCGTCGAGGCCTCGGTGCAGGCGCTGAACGTGAGTTTTCAGAACGGTCGGGGACATTACTGACAGGACAGAGTGCGGACAGGGCGGGCGTGTCGGGCGGAAGGTACCAAGTTTGAGGAGGACCGTAGAGCGAGATCAAGAGCATGTATGCATCATTGTAACTGTAGCTGAGCGGGCGTGCATGGGCATGAGGATGGGCATTGAGTAAATGGAGCTGGGAGCAGTGCGAGTAGGCGACGTCGGATGGTTGCTCGAGTCCCGGCGCACCAGGACCAGGCTCGGATCCGAAATGTTGCCGCCTCTTTAAAACATGACGTCGAAATCCAGCAACTCTCGATTCTGATATCCACACCATCGTTCTTTCGTCTTTCTCCCTCTTCTCCTCGCTACCACTACCACATCACTCTAATATTCAACATGGCACCACCACCCTGGGTCGCAAAGTCGCTCGCGGACATTCTCGGTCTCGGTACGTATGCGCATGCGGCGGGACGCGCTGGATATGTCCTCGGAGGTGATGTATCGCTTTGATCCTCCTCTGAACGGCTTTGCGTTCCGCGGCTGCCCTCTTGCTCTCACTAACGGCAGACACCGAGACCATCCGCGAAATGGTCATTCCTGATCTGGAGGGATACAACTCTGAGGTCCGGCTTAGGGGTCATCTCCAGGTGAGTCCGCTGGAAGGGGTGTGGTGAGCGCCATGATCCATGCAATCGGCGCGGTGGGTGGGACGTCGGCCCCGCTGGAGATGATGTATTCGCTCAAACTTTCCACTTATGGAGCGATGAGTGTCACTGCATCGTCATGATAGGAATTAGGATGTAGGACCGCGGGCTTGGGACTGACATGCAGGACTTTCTCGGCTCGTCGACCGAGGCGCGCGCATTCTCCGACCGCTACGTCCAGTACCGCTTCCCGTCGCTCGCGGCCGTCACGCCGCCCGTGGTGCTGACGCCGAACCCGGATCTCGAAAAGTCAAAGCCAAAGAAGACGACCAAGTCCAAAGCGAAGGCGAGCGCCTCTGCCTCTGCGAGTGCTGGTCCCAGCGGCCGCGCCTCGCCTGCGCCGTCGCAGTTTGACCCCGAAGCGCTGAGCGCGGCCTTTGGCTCTGGCGGCAAGGTGTACCAGAAGCACCACGAGGAGTTGTTTGCGCCCTCGAGGGGCGGATCGGCGTCGGGCGCGCACCGCTCGCAGCCGACGAGCGGCGCGCAGACACCGGCCCGCCGCGGCGGAGGAGCGATCACGATCACGGAGACCAAGACCAAGGGCAAGATGAAGGAAAAGGCGCCGGCCAAGGAGGAGGATAAGATCTGGGACCTGCCAAAGTCTAAAGAGGTCAAGCGGCTCGAGGGCATCGTGGCGGATCTCAAGGGGCTGCAGGCCGGCGAGGGCAAGGCTGCCTCTGCGGGCGACAAGCCGCCGTGCTTCTGCCAGGGTACGTCTTTTCTGTTGAGTGCGAGATGCCAACTAACTCGCAGCCCGCACGCACCCGCTCTCGACGTACACGCCGCAGTGCGCGGCATGTGGCCTGATCCTGTGCAACCTGCAGGCTCCGCACGCCCCCTGCCCATCGTGTGCGCGCCCTACACTCTCACCGCCGGCGCTGGCACGCCTCGTGCAGCGCGTCGAGATGGAGGTCGCGACGCAGCTGTCGCGCGAGCAGGACGACCGCGACGAGGCGGAGCGGCAGCGCAAGGAGAAGCTGCTGATCGCGTCTGGCGGCGGTGCGTTCCCCTCTCTCCCCGGCCAAGCTCCCGGCAACGGCAAGCCTTCCTCGGCGGACGTGACGCGCCGCGTCCTGACAATCGATAGCAAGGGCAAGGGCAAAGGAAAGGGCAAGGCGACGCTGCGCACCACCACGTACACCGCTGCGCCCGCAGCGTCGTCGTCGTCGGCGGCCAAGCCTGCAGAGGAGGAGGACGACACGGTGCCCCGGCCACGCTCGCCGCCGCTCGACGCGCACCGTACGGCCAAGGAGCTCGCAAAGGCGCTCGCGTACCGCGAGGAAAACGACAGGCCGTGGGCGGACCCCAAGGCGGAGCGCAAGGGCGAGACGTGGACATATGTGGCCCCGCTCGTCATTGAGCTGCCCGGAGAGGAGGGCACGGGACGCAGGCGCAAGGGCAAGCAGCAGCAGAAGAAGGGTGTCGGTCTGGATGGGCGTGTCGTCGTCGGCGCTGCGAGGTAGGCTGCTTGCGGTTTGCCCGTTGCGCATTGCGGTCGGCGCAGGGGCAGTGGCGGTACAGCAGGCGCAGATACTCCATACAGATGCATGAGGGTGCTGCAGGCTGCGCGAGTGGCGGACCCCGGACTGACTGGGACTGCGGCATGCGATGCGGTGATGCAAGTAAGTGTGGTTGCATCTAGGCTCTGACCCCGTGCATGGACAGGGCCTGGATAAGGTCATGTCGAAGCGCCGACTTGACCTGAGAAGCTGACGCCGAAGGTCCGACGCGGAAGCTCTGGCGCAAAGAACCCGAAACGGAGCGTGAGAACTCGGGGGGGTCCGAGGTCTGACTCAGGGGCGACAATGACGACAGGGGGTATCCGCAGTCGGCATGGGCACGACTTGAGGTGCACCAGTGATGCAGGAGCGCATCGTTTGGTGCAGCAGTAGGAGGATGGGAAAGACGGACTCGCCAGAAGCGAGACGGAGATGCGAGAGTGGGATAAAGACAGGTCAGAATGCCACTGCCAGTTGTTAGCCAGAGGTGTGCCACGAGTGCCCTTGTCCTCGGTGCCGACATGTCGGGGGCATGGTACGGGGGCATGTGGTGCGGTTGTCTCATCTGCCGCGCAGCCGCGCATCCATCCACGCAGTGTGGTGCAGTGCAGTGCCAGGAGCGAGCGCGCGCAGCGAGTCGGTGAGCGGCTCGGCTCGCTCGTCTGCAGCGGCGGCCGCAGTGGCAGCAAGCAGGCAGCCTCTATCGCCGGGCCGGGGGTGCGGAGACTACGAGAACGATGCCCGAGCCAACTAGATGAATGGAACAGGAGTGGATTCGAGTGGGACAGCGAGTGATGACGACGGGGACGGGGATAAACACCACTCAATCCGCACGTCATTGCCCCCCCCC